>LRSR01007249.1:0-19007 GCA_001579985.1 Hypsibius dujardini
AGCTCTGCTGCCTGGCAACCTCCTGATTTTTGAAGCAGATCTTGCAGCGGTAAATCTTGTGGCTCCCCTTGGTTGCGGAAGACACCAACTTGAAGCAAGATTCAACTGCCTCCACCGCAGTCTGGAGAGGAGATTGCTCTTCTGGTTTGGACAAATCGGATTGAAGGTAGTCATCTTTGCCAGACACCAAATGAAGAATCAAACGATTTAAATTAGTGATCGATATATTTACCGCTGATCATGCAAACAAGAAACCATTATCGTACGAAAATGGTCTCCCCTATTTATTGCGGCTCACTGATTGAATCCACACGGGACACAGATTGAGTGTCGTTGGGAGCGTCCTCATCAGTGGTTTTGGCCTTTTTAGAGGGCCGGAGTGCAAACATGGAGCTAATGTCTTGCTGTTCAAGTTTGCGGGAGGAGGCATCATGATTCACACAAACGTGAAACACTGAAACTTGCTAGCTTGAAAATCGAGAAGAAAGGTCACAATGGGAATATTAAAAATGCAAAACGCAAAAAATGCAAAACGTTGAACGCTCGTGATCTTTCTGCACTCTCTCTGCGCATTCTGGCTACAACTCTGGAGTCATTAAATTCGAGCCGCCTGCTTTTGTTGGAGGTGGCTAAACTCGCCTCCCCTCTTTGTGAAACTTGTGGTCATTCACGGCGATTTACGGTGTGTTGATTTACAGCTACTAACTTTCTCGCTCCTCTTCTTTCCTTAATGAAAAATTTCCCATGTACTTTGCCCACACGGCTCACCAATCACGTCATGCTTGGCACGCCGGCAGGAGCACACGAATGAGTCAACTGGCAACAAATACACGTCACTTCTCTTTTCCAACCTTTTTTGCCAATTTCGAACAATTTCAACTGATAAAAAAATAATAATCCCACACGATGCCTTACGTTTCTGGTGGTAAGTTATTTTTCCAAGTTTGCGCCTTTTTAACCCAAATTTGGAGATTTCCCAATACGCCTTCGATATCGCCTTTCTTTTTTTGTTTGAAGGAGAAATATCCAACTCCAGACCATGGACTGTTCGACGAGTTCTCGACGCCTTCTGGTCCTTTATATTCGGGATTGTGTTCTTGTAAGGCTTTCTAAATATTTTGTTTGCGTGAAGTAATCTGTGACTCTGAGATGATATCTTATTTTCGCGTCCTTTTTACAGCATAAAGACACTTCTATCGGTGCGTCCAATCAATCAATCAATCAAGCGGCCGTTCCGCTCTTTTTATCGCCGTTCCGCTGTGTGGCCTACTTTTTCCCCGATCGTTTGAATGTTGTGATAAATGTTGTTGTAGTTTCTGCTTGGCGATACCCCCAGTAGAGGCGGAGCACGAAGCTACGGAAGTGGTGGCTTTACATCTGGCTCAAGGTACTAGTCAATTTATAAAGATTTTATGCAGTATGGACACTGCTGACTTTCCATTTCCAAAGTCATGAGTTCCGGTTGTCTGATTTTCTTTTTTTTGCGTATAGGACCACCGTACCAGGTCGGAGGATAGGCGGAATTGCCCGCTCGGGAGGTGTGTAGCGAATGAGCGATGTACCTGCTTGTTTGTGTTTTGTCTATATGTCTGTCTGTTTTGAATGTCTGTCTGTGTGTCAGTCAGTCTTCCGTTTATCTCTATGATGTATCTAGCTGCCTCACCGTCTGTCCGCCAATCTGTCTGTCTGTACGTTCATCTATCTGTCGGTTTGTCCGTCTGTCTCTCTGTGTGACTGTCCATCTTCGTTCCTTGTCTGTCATTGACTATGATCTGTGTGCGACCTCTGTGATTTGTCTGTTTTCATGCCTGTCTGTCATTTAGTTTATGTTTGTTGGTAGTTTTGCTGTGTCTTCGTTTGCCTTTCGAAAAGTTGTGTTGCTTGCCTGTCTGTCTGCCTGCCTGCTTAATGCCTGCCTTCCTTCTTGACTTTCGTCTGTTTGTGTTTTCTGTTTGTCTGTCTGTTGGTCAGCATGTTTAATAGGAGAGCTTTTTACACGTTCAGGTGCTGCGCCACCTTCTTGTGGAGCGTCCGGTGGATGCGGCTAGGGAATTTCACTGACTGCTGAACCCGATTCCATAGGACTGTCTTGTCTTTTTCACACCCCTTTGTGGGAAGATTTTAAGCAAGTTCTCAGTATGAAGTTCTTTCAATGGCGGCTGTCGGTGGATGGGAATCTGGGAAGGTGGACCACCTAACCGCTACCACACTAAATCGTGCCCTATGTTTGGCGGTGTCTGATACGAACCGCCATTTTTCTACTAAACTTCCTCACAAGAAATGTTTGCAGTTATGCTTTCTTAGAAAAAATAAAAATACTTTCTGCAACTCTGGATAAGTTTCCCTCAAGTTTTAGTTTCGTCTGTCTAGCTGTCTGTCTGTCTGTCTTTCCGTCTCTTGCCTGCCTGCCTGTCTGTATTTCTGTCTATGCCTGTTTGTTTGTCTCTCTGCCTGCACATCTCTGCGAGTGTCTTTCCGTCTTAGTGTCCAAAAATTTTTCTGCTTGTCAAGGCAGCGCCTGCTAGAGGATGGCTCATTTCTACCCTGCCAGCAAATTATTACGACTCTGCATTGTTTGTTGTCTGAAAGAACCACGAAGAACTCGACGGTTGTTCGGTCACTGCAGACCAAGCATCAGATCGAGAGTTGGTTTGCGTGCCATTTACCGAAAACGTTTTACGAAGAGTATTTTGAAGAGAATGGAACCGGAAAACGTATACTACTTAAAGGTGAGTCATTTTTTTGATATTTTTCATTTCTAATGCTTGCTTGCATCGTCTTTATTTCGTAAATTTAATTTAATTTTCTTCAATAATCTCCTGACCGAAATTAGTTTTCATTCCAACGGAAACAACAGACAATTTTAACTTGCTGTGAGGGCAAAGATAGACAAGTTGTAAACAGTAGCGGTTGTCCAACAATTAGCTATACCGGTACACCTGGCTGCAGACATGGGAAAACATTTTAGTGAAACTGCTGAAATATTTTTATACTATTTTATTATGTTTATGTTTTATTATTATTTTGTTTATTATTACTGTCGAATATTTTATTGTTAATACTATCAAACATTGTATTATTTTATTATTTTATTATTTTATTATTTTATTATTTATTTTTATGTTTATTATTGTTGGAAAATGTTTTATTGAAATTGATTTTCGGATAGGGTGGTGGGGTTGCAGTTCGTCTAGATGGTATTACTTGTAGCCGCTGCAGTTATCCCCAGTCAAGAGGGCACGATAGTGGAACAATTGCATGAATTGCCGTTTTTTAATAATGCCACGTTGGCGGGGGAAGAGGTGGAACTATTGCGGGCGACCGAGTTGCCGCGTTTAGTTCGGGTGGCAAGTAGGGAAAGTAGACAGGCATGCGAAGAAGCAGAAAGAAAGACAGAAAGAAAGAAAGACGGTTGATAGGCAGACAGACGAATAAGCATTGATATACAAACAGCCGAACAGAATTGCTGCAAGCAAGCAGACAGGTGAATTGACAAACAGATAGACAAACAAACATACAGACAGCCAGCCAGACAGACAGACACGAGCAGACAGTTAATAATTTAGTACAGTATTACTTACGACTGCAGTATTGTGATCCGACTGTCGCTGTTTTGTAGGTGGATTGTCCGCAAGCACGGCACTTGGTGACGTTACTTTCGCCCTTTTTTAGTCATTTTTCATGAGAAACGCATGTTTTTATCGTAATTCGGGATGTCAAGTGATGCTGCTTGTCGAGGGGCCTGCGCTACCTGGAAAGTCAGTCAGGTAGGATACCATTTCGACGGTCTCATCGTTATCAAGTGCCCCGACCCTCTCCCTTGTGGGGGGGGGGGCATGTAAACGGATTAGCGGAACGAAGACTTCCAATTTCAAGAGAACGGTTAGAAACTCTGTTTATCCGCAGCACTAACTAAGCAGAATAAAATAGTAGACCGGTGGCCCACCGGAATCCACTGCCGCCTGAATCTAAACGGTCATCAGTACCTTCATCGTGAGAAACTATTCTCATTGAAGTATAGCAAAGATATTGTGCCATCGTGCAGAATTCATAAATTTTGACTAGAGTTGCCCATCGCTTCGCTGTTTCCTTGCACAACGGAGACCGTCGTTACATATCATAATATATCCGACGGTTATGGGAACCTCGTATGAGATAGAGTTCGATTTCATTCCGGCACTTGATACGCCTCCTGCAGGAGATTGTCTAGATGTCAGGTGGACCCACATTTTTACTCTGACTGAAGCAGCCTTGCGCCCACATATAAACTGAAACGTAAACATCGCTATGGTAATATTTTAAAATGTACAATTTCAACAATGTGTAAACCTCAATGTATTTACACAAAAGTCAAAACAGAGATTCCAGATAGTTATGGTGATCGATAAAATCTGTAGTAGAACACTTCCAATTTCCCGTGGAAAGGCGGACAACGTCGCTGGCCGTCTGCCGGAGATCGAGGACGCACTCGGTGTAGTTTTCCTCCGCGTGCCGTTTCAGGATCCGCACATTGTCAAGGCGAACCTTCTTCACGCTTGACGGAAGATCCCGTAAAACAGACGTCTGAACTTGTCCGTTCTGGAAGGTGAGACTGCGAAGCAACGGACAGATTTCCGTCAGGACGGTCTTCAATTCCGGCCAGAAAATGTGGGAGTGGTTGCAGAGGCCATCGCTCAAGACCAGCGAACGCGTTCGTCGATCGAGAAACTGCGAGATCCACTTGCCCAGTGCGTGACCGTAGGCTTGCAGGGCGGAACTGGAATTGGAGCAGGCGGTGCGGGCGAAGGAGTTGCCGAGAGCTGTCTGCCATGCAGACTCAATGTTGGAGAGGTCCACGAGGACTTGGCGTTTGGTCGCAGGATCCTGGACCGCGTCGTTCCAATATTTACAAACACTAAAAATTGATGATCATTAGTCATTCACTGATTTGGCAATTAGACAGGCATCTAAAAACCAATTAAAAAGGGAAAGATGGATAGCCAGACACAGACTGACAGAGGCAGACAGACAGATAAACTACAAGCAGGCAGACAGACAGACAGACAGACAGACAGACAGACAGACAGACAGGCAGACAGGCAGACAGACAGATAAAAATTTGAGAATAGGACAAGCTCAAGGAAGATGACAACAGCTGATGCAGATACGTAGAATATGTAACCGTGACGAAAATGTACATGAAATGGTAGAAAATCGGTCAAGGAAACGTCATGAGGACTCGATATTAACCATACCTGCTGATATTGCCATGCTGTGACGCTGGTGTGATTTGAAAAATAGCTTCCAAAATTTCCAGGGGTAGACAATCAAAGCCAGAATCGCCTTCTTCTATGATTTCCTCCGTATCAATAAACATTTTTGCGGTAGCTCTCTTCCGCTTCTGGGAACAACTTTTCACAAATGTTATCTTACAAAATAAAATAAACGGACGATGCAGAGATAGCTTCACGTAATGAAAAAATTGCGAGAATCGAAACCGAAACTAAGAATATTTAGGTAACAATCGGTATACAGTTATTTATATGTGCCACATTTTTCGGAGAATGTTGACACAACCAGCCATTCAAATTATATGAAGAACCTCATGACCGACCGAGAGACCTATTGAACGGCAATATTAATTACGCTTTAGGCCATCAGGCGCGGCATTGACAGTTCGAACTTAGAATAGGTTCTTACCGCACCTGCTGCACATCAAAACACAACGAACTCGTGGCTTCGTGGCGCTTTGTTTGTGTATCGGTGCATTAAACGAAAACAATAAAGGCCGTCGGAGACCGTGGGCCATTTATCGCTCTTTGCATATCACGCGCTGTGTTGCAATTTTTTGTTTATTTTGACTCTTTCTTTGCGCCGCAAAGCTCCTCCTCGGTTGCTATAATTTACATTTTCTATTTTTCCAATTTGTATTTTGACAATTTTTCAAAAGTGTCAACTGCTCGTTTTTGCGCTGAACATTTTTACGACATATCGAATAATTCTTCAGTTGTTCAGACTTTAAATGTTCCTTATACTTTTCCAATTTATTCAGACTAATAAACAGGCAGAATATTTTCCTGAATATGAGAAGCTCTTCCAGATCAGATCATATTTACTCGACTTTTTTGTTGGATTTTGTTATTCATCTCACCGTGTTTTTTTACAGGGACAAATATTACAAAACAAAACAAAATCTCGAAAATAAATCCAAAAATATGGCTGGAGGCTTATTTCAATAAATCGGCAACAAAGTGGTTCAGCAGTTTCAAGGCAACATTCTGGTAACTGTATACTCAAAACAATACAACACCGATTCTGCTTGCCCAGACTACTAAAGATTTCGGCATAATCCCTGAACCGCGAATAAAAACGGGGAAAACCGCTTAGAAGCATCATAAGACTAGGTGCGCTTAGGTGGAGATTATATAATTGAAAATATCGAAACGTAGTTTTCCTTATCGCAAATTATAATGGGAATCTGCCGTCTCATCACGTGTGCCCGTAAATCGATCACATGTCTAGGGGAAATATTATGAGTTTTGTTGTTTGAAGGTGTCCATCCAAAAATAGAGCCGGAAAGTGCGGTGAGAGAATGGGATAAAAGACTCTCAAGCCATTTCGAGCATTGGTCGAGCAGGAAATTCCTAAAAAATTGGGTTCCTTTAGTTTGCTTTAACTAATGCGCTCTATTTAATGTACAATACCCTCATACCTTATGTTTGAAGTATGAGAGAATCGTGTTCCATACGACAAAGATGCTGAAAGAAATAGTAAGAAGACGAAATATGAATATAAAGTATTTTTTAAAAAGTAAAAACAATTCGACTTGGCTTACCAGCTAACGAAGACAATTCGATGCTGCGGGCGGATGAAATAGAAGTTGAGGCACTGCATCGGCACCCAGATCGCACAGTCCGCCAGGAACACTGCAACCAAAAAAATAAACACTACCTGATTGTGAAGACTTTCCGCCTTTCCAGGGCTGTACGAAACGCTTCTTACCGTGAAGGAATTTGGAACGATACTCATGGCAGATGTCCTTGAATTTGTCGCCCTCCAAAGTCCCCATACCTTCAAGGCCAAAAGAAATTTACACTTAACTGACTGTGAGAAAGGCCGAGATGTTTTTAGTACTTACTCCAGAAGAATGCAAACTGGAATGGAGGTCCCGACACTGTTGAATACATAAATTAATGTTAGACACCAAATACAGGTCTTTACTTTTGTGTCTGTGTCTGTGTCTGTGTCTGTGTCTGTGTCTGTGTCTGTATTGAACTCCCTCACCGAGCTGGTCTGTGGCTACTTTCTTGATGATGGTCATGCCATCTCGCTGTGGCCACCGTCGATCCAGCATACGGAACCAGTGATGGGACAACGGCCCCAAGACGAACATTCCAGTTGCTGCCATCCGGGCTTTACAAAAATATAAAATTTGTTAGCCTTAAACATCAACTCCCAATACTACAACTGTCTGTCAGAATTGACAGTCAGTTTACCTGTCCGCGCCCAATCGAAGGCATTCTTCTCCCGTTTAACGTGGATTTCGATGTTCTGCTGGATGGTGTCGCCTAACCCGAAGAGAGTGCCGCTGATTGTGATATTCGTAAGGAATCTAAAAAGAAACGAAAATTACCTTCATAATTAGATAAGTTAATTAGTTAACAAGTCACGAAAGGGTAGTAAAATTAATGTGCCAAAAACGACAAGGTTAGTACGTAAACGCTACTTACAAATGGCGTTCAAATAATTTCTGGATTGCTTTTCGCACGGGAATTGCGGCCATGTTTGGGGCGTCATCAGTACTCGTGTGAACACGTTGTTCTTCCTCGTTTTCATCGGTAATAATCTGCGCGCTTGTAGAAGGAGCTTATTGAAAAATTGAGAAGGAATTGGGGACCAGCCCGATGATGGGTAGTATTTTATATCCGTGTCTGTCTGCGAACGCAGCGAGCTGCGACCATCACAGCACGCGGGGAATAAGTGCCAGGGTGATAAACGAACCCGATAAGGGTTCTGACTTGCTTCGCATTATGAAGGAGATGAACCCATTGCGTTTCGAACTTGACTGTCTGTTATCGGAAAGCAGATGACGAGATAAGGGAGTGGAAAACAGATAAACGCATAATACCTCGGTACTTGTTTGGCGACCTCGTGATCGGTTTAATTGAGGGCTAGGGTAATTAAGGCTCGGAGGAATTTGATTGGTCCTACAAGGGGGTGTTTGCGGTGAGGTTGCATGTTGATCGTAGACAGCTAACCGACCGACAGATAAACAGACACGAAAACGTAAAGACAGGCACGTAGGTTAGGCAGGCATGCTTGCAGATAAATAAGCCGTAAGACAGACACTCAGACAAAGACAGAGAGACAAATGCACATAGACAGATATACAGACAAACACACATAGTGAAGAGAGATAGGCTGACATGCAGGCAGTTAGGCAAGCAGAAAGTCAGACAGAGAGACAAACAGATACACCTAAACAAACAGACAAACAGATAGACAAACAGCCAGACAGACAAATTTAGGAAGTGTTTAAACAACCAAATACATGTCAGAAGTTTACATCAAGTAACTTGCCCCAGTAATATACGAGAAAAATAAAAAAATAAATGAGAGCTTCCAGATAAACTAGAGAAGAAAAGGCAATAAACTAGCAATACATTGAACATAATACTGTAAATTTGTTTCAAAAATAGGATTGATCAATTTTCATGCAATCAGGCAATGTAAATCAAGGAGAAATATGGGAAAGGGACCGGACGCCAGCACTAAGGGCAGAAGCTAGAAACAAAAGTACATACAACATAACGTACATGTGTTTAACAGACCGCTGCCTGAATGCAATCGGTCTGCCTGCCTGCTTGTTTGGCTGTCCCCTGTCTTTCTGTCTCTTTGCCTGTCTGTCTATCTGTCTGTCTGTCTGTCTGTCTGTCTGTCTGCCTGCCAATTTGCCTGCCTTCCTGCCTCCTACTTGCCTGACAGCTATGTCTTTTTGTCTGTCTGCTTTAACTGCAAGGCAACTCCTACTGTAGGAATTCAGTTATCCAATAACAACTCTTGACTCTCTGTAACTGCAACCTCGACAACTTCCAGCTCCTTTTTCTTTTCTGAAAACGTCGTGGAAGTCTTCGAATCCATTAGCACGCGAGAGACAGCGCAAATCAGTGGAAACGGTGTCCCGGTCGGAGAGTATGATCCCTTCCAGTCGTCGTGATTTAACGAGAAGATCATCGCGCCGCCGAAGCCGTTCTTCCGTATCCACTCGGCCTTGCCTGTGATGCTTTCTTCGTCCTCGTAGGAAATCCACATACGGCCTTTATAGGCGTACGGGACACTAGCATGGTTGTCGAAGACGCGAGTAGCTCCGTTGGCAAGGAGGGCGCAGACCTCCGGGTACATAGTCGGAGTGCTGAAACTACCGGTGCACATTGCGTTGTAGATGTGCCAGCAGGGGAAGAGAAGGCGCCAGGCACGAGCGTAGGTGGGAATGCCAACGACTATCTAAAAAACGAAGACAGTACTGTAGAACAATACAAACTGAGACAAAATAACTTGAACACCCAGTCACCGAAACCCAGATATTTAGACAGCCTGACTGCAAGGCAGACTACAGTAAGCAGGCTACGCGAAAAGTAAATAGGCAAGCAGTTCCAGGCTGGCAGGCCGGAAACAAGACAAGCATAAAGCAGAAATTGGGACAAGCAGACAGGAAGGCAGACATACAGGCGTACATACATTCATACATAAAGACAGACAGACAGACCAGACCAGACTAGGACAGGACAGGACAGGACAGGACAGGACAGGACAGACAGACAGACAGGCAGGCAGACAGACCAGACCAGACCAGACCAGACCAGACCAGACCAGGACAGGACAGGACAGGACAGGACAGACAGGCAGGCAGGCGGGCAGGCGGGCGGGCAGGCAGGCCGACAGGCAGACAGACAGACAGACAGACAGACAGACAGACCCCACAAACAGACCAGACCCGACCAGATTCAAACAGACCAGACCCGACCAGATTCAACCAGACAGACAGACAGACATACAGACCAGACAAACACACTTAGATCGGTGAAAAACAGTCTTGACACGTTCCCCTACAAATAAGCCAGTTCCAGCAACAATGTACTGTACTTTTTCTCTGGGCATCCCAGCTTTCATCCAGTACTCCGAAGCCGAAGCCTGAAAAGAGACCAAATATTGAGAATATACAAAAACTGTAAATGTTAATAAATAATCAACAGTGTTACAATTTTTTTTTCAAATTTGAAACAGTAGTTTATTGACCAAGATTTATAACAAATTTCTATATTACAAATTACAAATTTAAATATTTACCAATTCATCTAATCGACATGATTACGAAACTTATTTCACCTTCAAAATCTGAGGCTGTAATTTATTGACCAAAATTCACTACAAATTCATTCGAGAAAGCAATCAAGCCAGGCTGCTCAGGAAACGTCGAGCGTGTTTTTTTACGTATAATCAAGCAATCTACGGATGGGCGCAGAGGCTCACCGTATTTAGTGTGGCAAAAAAGGCTTTCTGCTCCGGTCGTCTAAAGAGTGGCGCATTATGACTGGCCCACACATTGTAGTACTTGAACATGTTAAAGTCATAACACATCAAGTTGACGAAATCGACGGACGGCGCGATACCGGGAATGTCGTAGCAGGTGCTGGCCATCGATTTCGGCGCTCCTCCGGCAAAGGACAAGAGAAACCGCGGAGAGTGCGCATCGAACGCAACACGAAGATCCCGCAGCAGCAGGACGAAATTCGCACGCTCGCAGCGTTTTCCGTTCCACACCGGGAACTCCCAATCCAGGTCGAGTCCGTCGAACTCGCACGCCTCGATGAGAGCGATGGCTGAGTCGGCGAAATTCTTCCGCAAGGTGGCGCTGCTAGACACTCCTAAAAAGAGTAAAACTGTGTAGAAATAAATATGTCTAGCATTTTTGTTAATTAATTAACATCTGAAGTTGTGGATGTGCTGATTTCTTAATTCACAACACCCAAATGGATCGTCCCGTTTGCGTGAGCACGGAAATTTAAAAGTTGCTGCTAGAATGTTTGTTATCGATTGATTGTTGATTTGGCATTTGTTTCTTCCTCACCGGCAAAATCGCCTCCCCCACAGACCAACATGACCTTCAAGTGCCTGAATTGTCGCTTCAAGTGGGCGCAACGGTGGAAAATGTCCACATTGTCTTGAGGGATGCTGAGTTCCCCGGTGGGGGACATGGACGCCCAGCCGACGATGAGATGCGTCATTAAGGCGCCGTCGATTTGTTCCGGTTGCAGGGCGCCCGGCGTACTATTGGCATTGAAGTAAGCGCTGATGATGCGCTTGTGCGAAGACATTTCTCGATGATTCGGCGACGGTTTGGTCAGTGGGAACCCTGTAACAAAGTCCAAGATATGCGGTGAGAATAATTGTGAAAACAGACGAAATCAATGCGCCTGCTCAATCGATCAAACAAAAGAAGTGGCTGTGAAAACGTGAAAAATTTCACATTATGCAAAATATGTTTAAAATGAAGATCGAAGTCTTCTCCTAACTTGCCATTTTACAATTAGATACTTGAAAGATGTGTCTACACATTTATAAGTGAGACAATATAGGACAAACGAAAGGGCGTGCAACAAATTGGGGAAGAATTAAAGTAAATGAACAAAATAAAAAAGGATTGCTCAATCAATCAAGCATAGCGAGTGGCTCAACAATGTGAAATTCTCTCATCCATGGAATCTATGCCAAAAATTAACAATATTAGCTTTTTACGGAATTCATACCCCTCAGGGGGGGCAGTCGAAAGGTCTGTCTATCGATTTAGAAGTCGCGGTACCATAAGAGCCTCGGTAGAGTGGATGAAAACAATTCTAGAATAATTGGAGGAGGAAGGTGCGAAATGAAGCCAGCTGAAGGAACGATGGAACACATGAAGGATGCGGGAGTTTCCGGTGTTGAAAAACGTAGCGCGGACCTTGGATTGAAATTGGAGGAATGTGAGGCCAAAAACGTAAACAAACGAAACGACAACGAATTCTTTGGAAATGCCATTCACATTGACAAACACACGGGCACACGATACGAGAACCGCGTCGTTAAAAAGAGAACGGGGTTAATGCAATTCATTGGAATAGGAACACTAATATCGGAACAAACCGGTTCGCATACAGTAAAAATAGGTGAAAAAACCAAGCTGGAAGTGCTAGCTCCTAGTTTTCAGCTCCACCATTTTTTAAGTAACGAAAAACAATATCCTAAAACATTAGGAAAAAATTACCAGATTTCAGTCATTGAATGAATGAAGGAGTCCGGGCTGTTCATAGTCACACCATTCCATGGTTCATAAAGAGGTCTGGACCCTTGATTACTCACCACTAAAATAGGCCCCGCCCTCCAGTATGATTTTGATTATCTGGGTAGGTGGGTGGTCGAAAAAGGCCATTTTTTTATTACGTCATTGTGAATGACCCCTTTTACTGTAGTTTGAATTACCGAATACTACCGTATACTTGCGATCTCAACGGACAGCTAAGCCCCGCCTCCCTCGGTATGGCCCTGCACTCGAGTGAACGTTCAATCTGATTCACTCTTCTCTGATTGACTGATTTGGTACAACTTACCCGTTGATTGTTTGATTGAACAGTCATGCTTTTCCATATATTTGTCCGTACAGTGGTAATTTGGTGAATGGCACTCAATAGGCACGGCCCGGGTCGGTTAAAATATACGGGTAAGGCAGAGAAGTGTCCCTTGAGATCGCGAACATACGGTACATTCCAACACCGTATGTCGAAATAAACTTTGTATGGAAAAATAGTTGCTGGAAACCAATTGAGTCCACATTGAATTTTGGGTGGGAAAGTGTCGCGAAAAGGTGCAAAAGTTTATTTCGCTATGTAGAGTGAGTACCACTGCACCGGAACTGCTAGTTTGTTAGAGCTTTAAAAATCAGAAAATTAGAGCATTAAAAATATAAAGCCCTTGCATGTCAAGGCTGAAATTGGCACGTCATGGTCTATTTCCAACATAGCTAGAGGGACGACAATTTATACAATATATTTTATGCTTTGTATCTATTTTAGATTACAATAACCACCACACATTTATATGCCTCTCAATCCGATAAGGTGCATTAGCTGGTTCGATGAACAATCGTCATAAAAATAGGTTATTGCAAAAACAAAATAAAGACACTAATGCGTGTGTGCTTGCCTAAGATTAATAGAGTTTTGTTGTCCAGTTCCGCATGCACACGAAGTCTTTCCATGCACACGAGGGACTTAAGATAATATTTAAGGGGTATATATAATTCAAATCTAAATCTGGACGAAAACTATAGACATCCCATAGATTGCTCATTACTTAACCGACATTCACGAAAGGTTTCATCTTTATATGACCTCGGACCCATTCAAATAGGTCGTATCGAATTGTGCTATACACTATAAGTTTAGAGTTGGACTTTATTGACTTCCGGTGTTTGATGGGTCGGCCTCTCAATTGTTGCTGTTGTGATAGTCGTCGTATCCCGCCGCCGGAAAGCGCGGCCAACGCTGAGCGGTCGAGAATGGGAAAGCCGTCAGCACGTAATAAAACCAGGATGAAATAGTGCTGTGATCACGTGTAGGATGGAGAGGATGGAGGGAGTGCAGTCTCAAGCGTATGTAATCGGGACTCATTTCGGGGGAGTGCTCGCGCTGGATCTATTCTTATCGAAATTTTACAGGCAGTTGCTGGATTACGGTTGTCGTGTTCGATTAATCGTAAACGAGCAATTGGAACTGCGAATAGAGCGGCATGCGTCATTCCAGACCTGCTTCAGATGTATCTGTGTCTGTGTCTGTGTCTGTGTCTGTGTCTGTGTCTGTGTCTGTGTCTGTGTCTGTGTCTGTGTCTGTGTCTGTGTGGGAAGCACTGATCGCTTCTGCGTATATCTGTTCATCTTTCAATAATACGATGCCAGTGTCTCAACCTTCAACCTAGTTCAAGCGCAACGACTGACTTATCCCTCCGGCAATAGCTGCACTTCTTCGGTCATTATCTGCAAAAAAATTGGATTAATGAAGGGTCATCGGGCCTTTAGACTACGACAATCTCATCAACGTGAAGCGTCGTCCCCTGAGCGATCGTATTCCTGAATTCCTCATTTTCCATCATTCCCGCACTCATATATATGCAGACGCAATTACGAACCCGAGAGCTGTCCACATAGATACATAGTTATTCCACGATGGTGACGTGACTGTCATCCCAAATCAGTCCGGCCCATTTATTCGATCCACATCGTTCCTTCTTCTCATCCCACCCTCTATCCCAACTTTTCTTCCCTTCAATCCTCTCAGCCGTGACCGTTCTTAATTTGTTTCAATCATGTCTGGCCGTGGAACGGTCGAGGGGGGAGGAGAGTTTCACGGGAAACTCAATTTCACGTGTCTGTCCGTCTGATGAATGCCTTGGTTCGCCACTGAATCGTGTCCAGGGTTCTTCCCAAACGTGCCGTGGCCGTTCTCGCCTCCCACGGGAGTTGGATAAAGTACATATTAGTCGCCCTTGTAACTTTTGATCCACAAGACGAGCATCGCATTCAACTATTTTGCAGAAACGAATTTTCCAATCTTTTTTGCCGTTTTTACATCGCCATTTAATATCAAATTACAATAGAAAACGCTTTGAATTTCAGGTTGTTTTTTGTCGCATTTAAGTGTTTTTATTAAAAGGTGAAAATTGATTAAATTTATAAACATATTTTTAAGGATTTTAATTGAATTGAATTAAAAAGTGAGCCTCTTTTGCCTCTTTCTTTCTTGTCGTTTCTGGAGCGCGCTCTCATCATACCGTACCCAACGTAACAAGCTCATCCTGGCCGCGCGTTCGATAGCCCTTAAAATGAAGAGATACACCAGAGGAGCAAATGGTATTATGATCGATTTTCTGTCAATTTTCTTCCCGAGTGCGAGAGAACGCGGGAAACTCGCGAGGGCTCGAGCTGCTACTGCTGGCCTTGATGAGACGATACGCGTACAGTCCAGTCCGCGTGACGCACACGACTCTGACTATATCCTCTCTAGAGATAACGTATATTTACGTTTATGTATGTGAAAAAAACAGGCTTAAGTGCTGCTGCCTCCTGATTGATTTATTCCGAAAGGGAGGATGGGGAGAGGAGGGGGAAGGAAATGGGGAATGCAAGCAAGCTCCTTCTCACTGCGGGTGGGAAGGGGAAGATGCTGTGGTGGTACTGTTATAGTACACATGTAGACAATTATGCATTGTAGACGACACAGCTGTACAATCTTCGACGGATGGGTGGTTCGCTCTTTTTCTGGATAAGCCCATGAGCAAACAGATGGGAGGCAGGCTTTACTTTTTTCGCGAATCTAAAGAGTGGAATCATCGGACGGAGAAAGCAAATATGGCGTGCGTCTTATTGAAAAATCGGTGCCGTAATGAGCGGTTGAACAATCTGCAACCCTCCGGCTGTCGCTCCATGTCTAACTCCATTTACATCTGATGGGTTGTCTATCTGTCTGTCTGCTGTCTGTCTGTCTGTCTGTCTGTCTGTCTGTCTGTCTGTCTGTCTGTCTGTCGGTCTGTCTGTGCATCTGCCTGTCTCAATTGGAACTTTCATTTCTGTGTTCGTTCGGAAATTGACTTTTTGATTTTAAAAATCATGTCATGAAAGCAACTACACGAAAAAAATTTACAAAACTATGACTCTCCAAAATGCTTCTCTTGACCATAAAAAACTGGGGGAAGAAATGGAGAAGTGACTGAGATCAAAAATGATATTGAACCGGTTTCGTTGCGCCGTGCGATTTCAACTCTGCGAAAATCTTCGCAAAAAACGCAGAATCACTATTGAGCTTCAACATATCCTCGCTGTGCGCGTCAATCAACCGCAGACATCGCTTCCAAAAGTCATCCTTCGAGTCGTCGGCGTAGAGGAACAGCTTCACCGGGTATGAAATCTCATGGCCCATGTAAGAGTAGGCGAGGTAGAGGGCAGTGAGAACCTGGAGTCAATAAATATATCATGAATGTATAATATACTATCATTTTATTCAGCTTAAAATTCATTTTTAAGATTTATAGCTGTGTTTTCTTAAGAAGCGAAATATATTTGTCTGTCAATTATTTTTTTTTCAATGTTTTTATAAAAAATGTATGCATGGACCGAGATAAAGGAAAGAAAATTAATTTTATATCATCGTACTTGCGCTTGTAGCTGACGGATGGACCGGGCGTGGTCCATCTTGAGGCCCCGCAGCAGCAAGTACAAGAAGACAATGTTGGCGGGGTTGATGAAGCCGATATCCTGCCAGCCCTGAGCAATCAGGTTGCGGTCCAATCCACGCAGCCACAGCATCGGGTCGTGGGGGGAAAAGTCCGCCGCTAGGTTGCGGAACCGCACGTGGAGGAAGGTGCCGAAGCAGCGGAGCAGCTCCGAGGTGGACGCTTGGAGGACCGTGCGCTTGACCATGAGCCGTGGGGGTATGTCATTTTCTGATAAATCTGCAATGATGAAAATGGTCAATAATTTGAGGCTGCGTTGTCTATCGAATTGTTTGAAAATTAATCTAGTTTTTAAAACCATAAAAAACTACTACAAACTATAAAAATATAAATTCTAGAATAATAAACCTGTAATCAAATCAATCGCAACAACTTTGTATTCTTTCTCAAAGTTATGTGATTTCAATTGGAGAGATGAAATGTTAAGAAGATTAAAAAAATACCTTATCAGTAAAATTGTTGAAGTTTGCGCATCAAGCATAGTCAATATTAAAGCACCAATTTCTGGAAGCGTCAGTGCATTTATTTATTCAAATTAATGTTTATTTATTATTTATATTATTTACATTATCTAAGGAGCAGATAGGCAAGCTGAAATTTGAAGCGCTTCGGATTAAGGCATTCTGAATATGACAGACAACTGCGTGAGCAAACGATGAAAGTTTAATTAATCCTTGCGAATAACAAAAATCATGTGGAAACTTCTATAATCTTTTAAAATATATTTTTATTGTACACATATCAATTACTTCTTAAATTCAGTACGCTGATTACATTTACATTCAAATTGCTTTTCTAACGACTAACATTCTTTCGAAACAATATAAAAATGTGTACCACGTCGCCATATCTGTCCTGAACTCATCAAGTAACCGATATTAACAGCTAAATAATTGTAAGTAAAAGCCCGAAGGATAAACGTAGTTTAATGTGTATTGTATATTGTACAATAAATCAATTTAACAGACCCTAACAAGTAATTAAATGCGTGTTTAGAATTAGGGTTTTACCCATTGGTCATTTAATGGAGCAAAACAATTGGTTAACTGGGTGACAGATTTATTTTATAATAGCGTCCCACGAATTTCTTTTTAACGTCCATAAAAAATAAATCAAAGTAAGAACACCCTCTCGTTAATAAATTTGAAAGAAATAAATCAACCAATAGTGTCACCCTGACGTACCGCTTTTCTGCAAGCCATTCTCCGTGGTCTGCTGTTCAATCACATCGACGATTGTGGTCCGCGGGAGCAGTTGAGCAAAGCTCGCCTTCCTTTGCTGCTGCTGCTGATTACTCCCCACAAGAATATCCGACGGCGTGACCCCAACCCCAAGGTCCTGTGTCGCCGCCTTCACCAAGGCAGGAAAGCCCCCACCACCACCCTCCTTACTTGCCTTCTTCGGCCGGCTCAAGGTTCCCGATGAAATGAGCTTCTTCAGCGTCAACGTGTTCATCAGATGGAGATGCTGTGCGAACATACTTTTCGTCGTCGTCGTGGTATTATTGGTATTAGGGTCGACGGTATGAAAGGTCGCAGCGGCGGCAGCAGCAGCTGTCCCGGGGTAGGCAATTTTAAAGTGCGGACTCAAGCCGCGATATTTGCCGTAATGGTGAATGTGGATGTCTGGATCGTTGGTGGGGGTAACAATACCCGACCAGGAAGCACCCATGTTGCCTTATATACCGAGGCGAGGCGAAGCGATGGGGGGATGGGGAACAGCTTGCCTTGCTACAATCCAGATGAGGCAATTATCTCCCCTTAAAGCGGGGGCCCCACGTCAGCGGTGTGCACACACCGGGCGTAAATGATCCCCGACACACACTGCAGGCAGGCACAGACAGGCAGTCAGCCGGAAGTGTGATACTACATACACTCACGGGGTTCAGTCAATGACGGAAACTCAACACCGGCCCGCAGTGAGGTTTTTCTGGCGCTCAAAGGAAGCTGACGATGCGCTTTTCCCCTGGTGAAAATCCGGTAATCCTGTTTTGTCTGAATCCAGACATACACTATGGTAGGTCAGATTATGACTGTAAACCGTGCGTCTGTCTGAATCCAGACACGGTGGTTACTCGAATTGACCGGAACGGTGGCGTTGTCTGAATCCTGACACAATAGCAGACTGGTATGACTGGAAAGGATGCCTTTGTCTGCATCCAGGCAGTGGAGGAGCGGGTCCAGACAACGGCCTGTAAGATCTGGGGATCTGTCTCGAACTGTCTGAATTCAAACAGGTAGCAAGGAATAGTGACTAGCTGTCTGATTTCAAACAGAAATGCCAGTACGACTTTGGGGATTGTGTGACTGCTGGATTCAGACACAATTGCAGCAGGTTTGTCTGGAAAGCAATGGACTTTTCTGGAGGGCCAGACAAAATCGGTTAGGAGAGCGGAGAGCGTTTCATTGGATGTAATCCGAGGCTATAAAAAGACACGAAACGAGCGGGTTTATATCTTCCCGAAAAATGCAACAGACAGACCAGTCTGGGGTGCAAGTGGATTTGAACGCGGCCAAAAAGAGGAAAACGGGAGAGAGAGAGGGTGGGGGAGAGTAGAAGAAGTTGAAGAGAGTGGGAGGACGGTCCGACACACACGCACACACACAGACAACAACCCAGCACGCGATGTATATATCGTCATGGTTGAAATTGCATGGCAATTTGATTGGGGTTGGCTTCTTCGGCTGCGTTAGTGACGGTTTGTCTGGATG
>LRSR01007251.1:0-28534 GCA_001579985.1 Hypsibius dujardini
CGCTCGGTGTAGAGAGTGATCACACATATACCAGGTCACCTACAAAAGTAATGCGAAACTAATGCAAGAGCAATATTTAGGATAAACATCGGGCTAACCAAAATAATTGCAATTTCAGATTGATTGGTATTTAAAAAAAAATTACAACGTCTATATGTTTAACAATGGATACGCTAAAATTTTTAAAATGAAGTGATTGTACTATTGCTGGCGCGGAAGGAATACTTACTAGATTCCCAACGAGATCTGAAAAAACTAGCTGTTTTCGGACAGCTAAGACGTATATAATCACATCAAATACTTAAAACAAAATTTGGTCAAATTACAGGGCGCCAGAAAATCGATCCTGATCAGTGCCATGTGGTCGTAAACAATCTCAGTTTTCGAGCAGTCTCAAGGTGAACGTGAACTGTTCCAAGACGTCCCATCTTCTCTATAGAAATCAAAAGTTTCTTCATAAACCGCAAATATCAGAGGACCAGCTGTGTCTCGTCCCATCTGGCCAAAAAATTACTTTCATTCTATCTAGAGTTTGTTTTCATGAAGTTCATTGAATATGGTGCATACACACGTGACAAAAACTTTGCGCTGACCGAATAAAGCACTTTAACTCGACCGCTGTCTACAACAGTCATGCAACGAGTGTAATGGCTTCACTCGGCTAGTGCAAGATTTTTGCCACGTGTGAATTTTGCGCCATTGGGTCAACCATTACTCATTAACATATTCCTGGTGAAGTACCCTCTTAAATGATTCTCTCAATCTTTTCCCCAATACTTCTCAAATGAATTGTCTAAATGTTCAAATTATAAGATTTTCAATTTTACGCAGCTTTGCCAGTTTGAAAAATCATTGTCATTACATTCGGGGGTGACTTGTTACAGCAGGGGTAGATGCATATTGTAAACACTGATTATTAAATCGGTGCATCATTTCCGTTGAGGAAGACTGACCAGTGGCGCCACCCGGCGTCATTGGATTCGAAATCATCCGCAAGGGCCTCGCGGCAAGGTAACTGTTCCCTAGCCAGTGGTAAGTTGTTGTTCATGCGGGGCTATGTTTTCTGTTTTAAACTTCAGTCTATTTCAATTTTCTTCAATTTCTCTGAACAGCTCAGTGCTAAGTCGAACATAATTAGAATTCAAAATTCGACCTTCAGAGAGTAAAATAGAAAACGGTAAGAACCCCGCATACAACCCTCACGGTCATTAGTCTCATCCTACGACCATTCAGTCATACAATTATTTTAATTAATAATTTAAAGTCTTATGGGAAGATTATGGTCGTATAACAAAAGGTAGTACTGGGCGAAAATCTAAATTAAAATAGTCGTATAAATAATCGTACGAGGAGACGAATGATCGTCGTGAAGGTCGTATGCGAAGCGCTCCTCAAAAACTTTAACCATTAGGAATTGATTCTAACGGTGCCCAATTCATGTAATTACTTGCTACCGGTAACGTTTCACCAACTTCATAGGTTGATTCGGCACAATTAGAAGACCCGGAAAGAGTTCCAAAGAAAGTTTCACTGCTATACTTCATCTGTTCCGTCCGTTCCCCCTTCAACGTCACACTGCATATGCCATATATATATGTGTGTGTGTGGCATGCAAGGACCCCCAGCATCAAAGACTGACCAAGGGATGGCCATAATTCTGTTGCCCCTTTCAGCAAATGATGGAGCGATATACACGGTACCTCTCCGTATACTTCCGTGTAGACCTAGCGCGCACTTGACAGTGACACACACATACACTGGAGATGGAACATTACAAACTCGGCAGACATACTTGTTCGCTTGTTTACCCAAATAATCCATCTCGCTGCCCGGTCGAACCTCAAATGGCCTGATTACAGCGGCGGACCGTGCTCGAGTTATGACTTTTCCTCGCCCTGCTGCTTACATACCTACCGATTCACTCACGCTCCGAATTCTCACCTTATCAACATGCGAACTTTCCTTTTCCGTTTCCGGGGCTTGTTCTGAACTTTCGCCCCACAAACTGACTGTAAAAGACGAATTTTACGAGTCCTCCGATTGTGTACGAGTCTTTCGGGTACTTCATCCGCGAGAGCTCACCCGAGACCCCAATCTGTTCGAACTTGCACTGGATTACTTATCTGTGCACTAGTTCAAAATTGCATATTCATTCATAATGTCGGAGGACATTTTGATTGTCTCATTTCACCAGTTTTCAGTAGAATAAAATTGTCTTATAAAATGACGTCTGTTTTTGGTATCGTTCGTGACTACTTTGTCTGCGACACTTGACTCGCTATCCGGGTCTGATAGATAGGACCCCCCAATACGTATACGGTACTCTGGTAGTCCGCAATCACATTTCGCTTATCAGGAGGAGCTCGCGCAACGTGCTTTCCGCGGTGTGATCGTGGGCGGCCTGAACGATATATACATATATACACATGTCACATTATATATTAGGACAGGGTATTGTTGTCTGAATTTTCAAGTGCTCCCAACTTCAACCCAAAGAACCCTCCGCTCGGGACTCTATTCTCCCTATTCCCACGACACGGAGTTACCGAGGGAAAATATTCAGAATGGTTACTACCGTAAGTAGATCTGTTTTATTCTTAAAATGTGGATCGCTAACGGTCACTACCTCATTAACTTTAAAAAAAAATTTAAACCGCGTCAAGTGAAGAATTGAGCCAATTCTTTTAATATAAGTAAGTTCAGAAGAAAACCATTTTTTGCAGTGCTCGGGCAGTATCCTTGTAGTTTCATAATAGTGAGATTGTTTTCTAGTTCGTACTTTTAATTTTGAAATAGTCCAATATGAGCAGACGTTTCATGAGAGTCAACGGGAGTTTCTGTTGATATCATGAATGGTTTCGCCACTCGCCGACGTGGTTACATCGGTAACGTTTTTCGGTGGTAACGGTTAAAGTAAATTTTTTTTAACATTTTTATTGAGCTAGTTCTGGCCAGTTGGCCACAAAATAGCTCTGCCAGTTTTGCACATTTTTGTAATCTCTTTCAAGCTAGGCTTTTTCACATAGTTAACAGCCATCCGCCCCCTAACCAAGCGGCTCTCTGTCCAATCCGTGTGAACCGAGCTCGCCACACAAAACATATTGAAAACATTAATATGTATAACAAAACTTAATTATGCGCTGTTTCCGTGAAGTAGAGCATCGATTACCGGAAGTTTTCCAACCGTGTCTGTAACTGGCGGGAGGCGGGCTTCATCTCGATCGGTTTTGCCGTGGCCGTGGCCATTGTTGCCGCTATCCTTCTCAGCATCTTCTTCGCCACCAAGTGCGCGGACGGCGAACTGCCGTGTAAGTCGAGCGGGACCACGTGCAGACCGGCAGGGGACTTTTGCAACGGGAAGCAGGACTGTCCGCTCGGCGAGGACGAGTGGGAGTGCTACCCGTCCGAGTTCTACCTTGCGTTCCGCACCAACACTAGCTGGGACGGCGAACTGGGCCACAATATGAGCGAGCAATACAACAATACAAGGGATACTTTCCAGGCAGACGTAAGTCGAGCGTAATAATAAATATCAGATAAATAAATAAATAAGTAATCATAACAATATGAATAATAATAAACAAATAAGTAATAATTATAAAATAAAAAGTAATTAATAAACAGTGTTTAATATTAGCATGTATGACGTCCGTACTATTGCCGACTGTAACGCTGTTGTTTAATCATGGCTGTTTTGTCTTGCATGAGATAGATCCTCGCAGTCATTTCGGAAGAATATGGCAACTCAACGGTGGAGGTATTTCGGCTCCGCCCAGTCACCGAGGAAGGTCTCGAGGGCTCTGAACCGGGCTCGTAAGTACCCTGTCAACCTGGAAATGTCGAGTTATATATAACGGCAGTTCAAACTGAGCAGTAACGGATAGTAGAAATTCAGAAACACTGAGCGGTCCGCGAGAACGGTACATATTGGGTGGGAAAGCTGTGAACATTTTCAATGCTCGGTAGACACTTGGCTGTGGACTCTTTCGTCAAAATTCCTCCTGGCAAGAAGGTAACCAGCACGGATATCGGCAACTACCCGACAAGTCCGGACAACATTACAGCCGTGGTGGAGCGCGGTCTGGCAAAGCATGTGGCAAGGATTGATCCTCGCACCGATCAAAATGTTACGACAGGCGTAGCAGGTATTTTAGTTCGAACTCTTAAAAGACACTGTAAACACGTCTATGACTATGTCTATTTGCCTATGCCCACGTTGATATCTGTTTCTTCGTCTCTCCCATTGTTAATGTCTATCTCTATGCCTGTCTATGTATCTTTGTTTGAACTGTGTCTGTGTCTGTGTCTGTGTCTGTGTCTGTGTCTGTGTCTGTGTCTGTGTCTGTGTCTGTGTTGTAGTTGTTGTGGTTGTCACCGTTAAGAGGCCTAACGTTATCGAACTCATCGCTCATGTACCGTTCTTTTTCGCCGCGTACAGTGGTTCTTCGGGCACCCTCTGATTCGACCTGCCGTGCCCCAGCCGTTTACTGCATCAACTTCTGCAAACCTGGACACGTCTACCAATACGGCACTACTAAAGGCTGCCCTGAATGCGCGTGCAGTGAAAAGCCGCTTGCGGAGACGGCGTAATGTAGTATGCGAGCATTCATGAAAGCTAGAAGCTCTTTATAAACTTTTTTATAAGTAACAGTTAAGAAGTTATTCGACTGCGCGATGAGCAGTCTGTAGAAAATTTGCTCTACAGTAACTTCCCGGCCAGGGTGTGGTCAGTTCATTCAGTCTGCACAAGTCCATTAAAATTGTACTAACTGATACATTCCATGAATCATCCCCAGATATAAATATTCACATATTTGTTCATGCCCAATGGCATTATTGTGCGATATGTACTGATTTTCACTACTGCCTATACTGTTTAGGCTACTCGTGAGACAAAGTCATCAGTTGCAGTGCAGAGTATTTTCATCCCGTGCTAGTGAAGCACTACCAAACGTAGGGAAGCGACAAGTTTCCCACAAATTTTTCACAAATTTCGCTGTTTATATTGGAAGTTCTTTGATCCGAAACTGGTTACCTATGAAAGAGGGAGGGACCTAATAATTTCTCCCTATCTAGCCGATCAAATAGCTCCTCTACCGCCGAACTCGCCAGGATTACTGAAAAAAAACTGTTTTGTTGTAAATAGCTGCTAGCCATGCATCCATATTTATACATGTACAGGTCCATGCAAGCTATGGAAGGCTGCCTATGCAAAATCAGGCCATGATCACAAAAGATTACCGGCATTGTTGACACCTTCTGACAGGTCGATTAGGAGCAAATCTCCGTTGCTTCCGCAGTCGCGTGCGTCCGCTCTCAGTTGCATAGGTGGAGATCTAGTAGGGTAGTCGGTTTATTCTATCTACCGGAACCCTTGGCATGGGTTACAATAGTGCCTTTAAACCAACGACAGTGTTCAAAAAACAAACATGCAGTCTTCCGTCACCGTGATCACACCAGCAACCAACGCTCTCTGTCAGTACCCGATAGAAGTGCTCAGCGCTGTACCTCTGTATTATACCTGTATGTACGTCTTATATGTGGACTTTAAAATTTCAAGGATATTTTATCTGTATCTCAAGTTGCAAGTGCCGTGACTGTATACCGTCGTCGTTGTCGTCGCTCGAAAGGGCGGCGGTTAATAAGAAAAGAAAAAAATGAAAGGCCGCGCGATCTTGTACATCAAACACACCCTCCTCCTATACACTAGACTAACTAACTATGCACGTTGTGTATGTATGTGCGTGTGGAGTGTGATATGCCCAGAGACAAGGACCACCAGCCATCGAAAGAAGTCTCAAGATCGCGAGGCAGCAAATCAATTCTGTTTTTTTGTATTAATTCGTACCAGCCTTTTAGCTCGACCATAGTCCCTCATTATGTTCAAGTTCAAGTAGTTGTAGCGAGCGGTGTGCGGTAGCACTGTTTGTCGACGGTCTATCTTCCCATAATACCTCGTCAAAAATTGTTATATCGCCCTTCTTGTGTTATGACTTAAATTATTTGGATGTTGATGGTGGGGACTTTGTTGGTGGGTGGAGAATTCGCGTAACGAAGAAGGATCTGAAGGTGCGGAAGTGCCCGGCATTCTGACCAGCGCCCGCTGACAGCATGAAGCCAAGACAGACGTCGAATAGCGTAGCGGATTACTGCCGTAGCATATCTGTAAGTACATGGGCAACCAGTTCTTCCCTCTATGACTATATTTTGTAAACGCTCACAATTACAGACACATATACAGACGCAGACACAGACACAGGCTCAAACAAAAACACAGGCAAAGACACATATTCAGACACAGACGTAGAAACAGACACAGACACAGACACAGACACAGACACAGACACAGACACAGACACAGACACAGACACAGACACAGACATTAACAGTTTATTTAGACATAGACACGGACACAGACATGGACAACAGTCATATACACATTCACAAACAGAGTCATATTTAGTGGCAAAGATAGACAGACTCGGTCACCGTTAAACTAAACACCCAAGGAAAGGAGTGATACCCTTCTTCAGTATGTTTCATGAATTCCACAGTTCCGAAAATCAAGAATTCCTCTCGCCTATCCACAATTCGGCAATGCTAGTACGCCAGATCCCGCAGAAACTGAGGCCACTAGCCGGTCTGCGATGGTGACTGGCCCCTCCCTACCGGCGCGAACCTTCGAGAGCGAATACGGACTATGCTCCAGCTCGGTCGGCGAGTCTGAATCTAGTTGCTCCACAATAGAACGTTCCCTTTACCGGTCCAATAGTTCCAGTCCTCAGAGCTTTTTCCGGAGGAAGGATAAATGCCGACGATGCACCATATTCCTAGGAACTTCCATTGCCCTACTGACCCTGCTCGCTGCGGCTTTCATTACTTTGAAATTCAATCGTAAGATGCTAAAATGTGTTGAAGCAAAATCCTCATGTGACCGGCGTCTGTCTGTCTACGAAGTTCATCCGCGCAGTCAATGATTTGCGTAACCTTCTTTGCCAAGATGTTTGCGGCTATATACAGATACTAAAGTTGACTGTGTTTGTGTCTGTGTCGGTGTCTGTGCCTGTGCCGGGTCTGTGTCTGTGTCTGTCTGTGTCTGTGCTTATGTCAGTGTATGTGTTTATGTCTGTGTGTATGTCAGTATTCGTGTCTGCGCCTTGTCTGCATTACATGAATCTGTGCCTGACTCTGCGGCTGTACTATTGCCTGTGCCTTTCTTGCCTATGTCTGCCCCTCAAACTGTCCGTGACTGTGTCTGCAGCCGTCCTTGTTTCTGTCTCTACTATTGCGTCGCAGACTGGTCCATTAAGATTCCTTCTTCCTACTATTACTCAACACTAGCACAATGAATATTCACGATTTCACAAGCACACAATCTGTATCCATCTTTGCATGTGCAATCACGTCACATATTCGTATACACTTTGCAGTGGGTACAAAGAGCGGCGACGCAATGGTCGCTGCGAACGGTTCCGCACTCCATGCTTCAGCGGACACTCCCACTGCCATGGACTCCTTGGAATCCCACCACCAACAGCCATCCTTCCAAGGTAAACACAGAAGCCGGCGCATTAATATAATTGTTGTTGTTACCCTGACCCAGTCTCACGTATGGTTGTATGGTTATAAGTGCCTGATGCGAGAGATATGACTAACGCATGTCGTAGACCTTTCTTATAGGGTATAGGGACTGACAGACAGACACGTGTAGTGGTGGCTACCGGCACCTCACGTGGGTATGTTATGACCGTACCTAAAGGTACATATACCGAAGGGCCGTCACTATCGTGTAGTGACGATCGAGGGATTTCTCATACAGCTGTAGAGCATCAGTTTTTAACAGTTTTTCCCCGTTAGAAATCATTTCTCAGCCAAGATATCTGTTTTGTCCTCAGTCCACTAACCTTGTTGCAGTGAGAAGACGACTGCAGATCTCTAGCTTTCTCCCCACTCAAATTCTTTTTTGTAATTTAATTCGATCCGTGTTTCTACATTTGTGGAACGTTCTCTGCAGTCACAGAAGAAGAGGCAGAGTTCTGTTTCTTGCACTGTGCAGCAGCTGTCTGTGTCCTTGGTCTCTTCCCGTTCATCTGTCTGCTCTGTCCCTCCGCATGTACACTACTCACTGTCCAGCTCCGCGCTGCCAACTCAACCCCATGTTCAATGCCTGAACGCATAGGTAGTCTGTGTGTGCCCTATTCCTTCACACAATAATCAGGCAAAGCTTTGACCGAACGAGATGACCGGTCAAAACAGAAACAAACGGCTAGCACTGACCCGTTTGACGGCTCGCGGGCGGAACTATCAAACGGGCCGATGATCAATCTCGATAAATACGACTGGCCAGCAAAATATTTTACAGAACATCATTGGTTAATAAGAGCCAATGAAATTCGTTTGTAAAATCGAAGCCTGCTGAAACGGTTCAGAAACAGACAAATGTAAAGACCTCCTCCATCAGGTTTTTCACATTTACGCCGCCTATCGGCGCAGTTTGTGGAAATCTCTCAATACCCATACCCGCGCACCTTACCGTCTCCGTCCACGGCGACGGTTTATTATGGATTAACATAAGACTATTTTCCGACTTTGACCTCCTCTTGGTGGATCGCTTATGTTAGCAAACAATACGGCCGGCCGCACACGAGCGCGCTTTCTCTGTGTTTCAGTGGGGCGAGATGTGTCTGAAATCGGTGGTAATCTCGTTGTACCCGGTAGCACGGCAGCTTACTCCGCGCGCGCGCCTTTCTGGCTCAAGGCTATCCCTGAATTAGGAGAGCGCTTCACGCGACGTCGTCTCCGTGCATATTGCTGTTATCTTTTTCCACCCTTTCAGTATAGTGTATACAAAATAATGGTGAAGGTTTTTAGTTTGTTTTCCATCCCGGGTGCAAAATGAAAAGTTAAGATAACTTATTCCTCAACAGACAGAAAGAGACACAGGGTGCGGCGGGCAAACATTCGCTTTATGAGGTCTGCAGGTTCAGGGCCTCTGATCACGTAATAACTCGTATACCCCCGGGACAAAGTGTTGTGGCAGTGCGAAAGTTAACAAAAAATTGGAATTTCTAATGCAAAACCAATAGTACAAAAATATCCTAGACTGCTCTCTGCTTACGCGCGGTACACACCCTTAAGATTCACCTTGTCCTTCATTGCCCGGCAGCACTCAGGGAGCTAGTAGGTCCCTCGGACTATAGGCACACTTTGCAGGAAGTGCGCACTTTCACGGTGCTGGCCAATAAATATTTGTATTATCGCGTCTATAGCACATGGCAATGGCGCTCTTGATTAACTTTCATTACGTAAAACAAAGACGAATTCCTCTCTAAGTGTGACTATGAAGTGTCATCAAGCCAATGTGATGGCGTCATCGCGGCAAGGCTACGTACGGTCAAAGGTCGGACACTTTACTATATTATTATATATTATCGTAATACACTTGGTATGAAAAATATGAAATAGAAAAAGAATTTGAAACAAAAATATAAAATACGAAATATGAAAACTGAAATCTAGGAAAGATTCACCGATTCACGAAGTTTAGATTCCGTTTAAATAGGAATGAAATTATTAAACGAGGGTTCCGAAATTAGAAAAACCGATTCTTCCTTAGCAGACAAAACAAATCCATCCATTTACGTACGAGGTCGTACATTTTTTTAGGTATTTTGTTTTCCCTTTACCTGGGGACGATGAAAATAAGTTCAACGAATGTCAGGAAATTTTTAAAAACCGTTCCCCTTTTTTCAGCATCTCCGCAAACTGCCTCCGTAAGGGCTTTTAGTGGGAGCTTCCGGTTTATTACGGGTGACGACTCGCTCTATGATAAGAGCCTCGACAATGTTTCCTCCAAACGATTCAAGGCGCTCTCCGCACGGTCAAAATTATTGGTAACTACCGTGTTACACACGTGACAAAAACCTTGCGCTAATCGAGTTAAGCCATTGCACTCGTTCGACGTGTAGCTGTTGTACAGTTGTACACAGCCACGAGTTAAAGTGCTTAATTCGGTCAGCGTAAAGTTTGCCACGTCTGTAGATCCACACATCGAATATGCTGAGGAATGTGAGAAGTCACTTTAAATTTAATTTATTTTTCCAGATTGACACGGCGTTTCAGAAGTTCTTCGGGAATCTCTATTGGTTTTCAGACATTGTTGGCTTCGAGTAAGGCTATTTTCTGTGCTTTCGACAAGGCTCTCCTTTAACGGATGAAAACTCGAGGGCCAGTGGAACTTCCAACTGAAATCCGGATAATTTCTTCTCGTTTTGTTTGACAGGAAAGGGAGTGTGATCGTCAATTGGATCAGCTGGTTCGACGAGAAGGGTATCGAAAACTCCATTCCCGTGACAATAGAAACGGCACAAGTGAGGGATAAACTCATCGCGGGATTGATGGAAAATCTCGAATCCGATGCGGGGATCGATTTGGATTCGGTTAAGATCACAGGTGAGGCTGAACGAAGAGTATCGGCACTAACAAAAATCTAGGGATGGCGAAACTAAACTAAACTACAAAACCAACCAAAACCAAAACTGAAAGTTTTGCTCTCTAATTTTTTTATTTCAATTTTTTTTATTTTCTTAAAAACTAAACTAAAAGTTTTAGTCACTAACGATTTACAGTGTAACTGGAAAAAAATACTAAACAAATTTAATTAGTCAGCTATGTAATATGACTAAAACTAAACCAAAAAGTCACTAAAAGAAACTTCTTAGTAATCAGGTTTAGTCAACCAAAAAACTAATTAGCCAACCAATAATATTAATTTTTGCCATCCGATCTGGCTACTTGAAAAATCAACTGCACCTGGAAGATTTTGGCGCCCACAATACAGGTGGCGCCATTTGGCGAGTGGCGCCGTCTGGTGAGTGGCGCCACCCACAGTGCGGCTCAGTTTCTGGCCGTTAATAGTTTATACTATAGGCGCAGCTCCGATTCATGTCAGAAATCCAAGGAGAAATTACGTCTATCACCAATGGCATTTGCTCGATTGATCTCTCACTCTTGCAGAAATTCCCAACGCGAAACTTGTTAGTGGTGAACTTGCCCCACACATTCGCCACTTCACCCCCTCACCCTTCACGGATTTCTTCCGCACCACGCAGCAAAATAATTTCGATGATGTCTTCAAGTCGTCCATCCCGTCTGGAGAGTCTTCGGGGGAAAGCTCGACGAAATACCCGACGACTCTGTTGGTGGTCGATTTCAAAGTGGAAGATGGGCAAAACAACGCCGACCTCCCACGTTCTCCCATTGAACCAGTCTTGCCTACTGGATTACGACCGTTTGAGTATGCCGCCACGCGGGTGGCATCCGAAGCGCCGCCCATCTCACCATCCAAAGGAGTGCGAGTAAGTTTTAAAATTGCGATTAATTTCATCATCATCAATCAATTAACGGCTCGATCATCTACACAGTGTATTCAAAATCTGCAATCGATCAATCAAGTGTCCGAACACCATTAGATCTGCAAGTTAAGCGAATCAGCCAATTATTCAATGGTTGATTGTTGTATTGCCGTTTTTTAGGTGGATTTTGTGCCGAGATTTCCCACCATCGACTCGCTTCTCCCCTTCCTGCAGTTAAATTCCCCACTCAACATCTCAGCGCTATTTCGTCAGGAATTTCGAACAACTGCTGCTTCCAGTTCCACCCTCTCGACCACTTCCGCTTCTACGCGAACGACTCCAGGGACCAGGGCAAAAGTTGCGAGCACTGTAGCGACAACCACCACAGCGTCATCGACGAGCCAGCGAACAACGCGGCCACCATTGGCGACGATGAGCTCGATGCGAATCGCGAGCTCCTCGAAAGCCAGCACGCGCTTGCCGATCTTTCCCATTACGGTCCGCTCGGTCTTCGTGCCCAACATGCATATCAATGTGACGTGCGAAGAGGGATTTTTCAAGTGTGCCGGTGGGAATTGCATTCCAATGTACTTATACTGCAACGGAGTGGATAATTGCCTGGTAAGTTGTGAGTTGTGTCGTTTAAATAACGCATTTAAATTTATTTGAAATGTTAAATACGTTTAAATTCACAGACAAATTTTATTTACGTAAAAAAAGCTTATTTCAAAGAAAAGCCACTTTTTCAGCATATAAAATAGATATTTCACATAGAATATCGTAATATTACAGTAAATTTAGCGATTTTATCTTTTAAAATTAAACATGTTCAAAACACTAATGTACAGCGGAGGTTACTTTGAATGTCGTTGTTTGAAGATTTTTTTGCAGATCTTTTTTCGGAGGAAGTGATAACAAATTCAAGATTGATTCATTATCGTAGATGCAATTCAATTAACATTAAAAATGGCACTACCAAGTGATTTGGTTGTCCTCAATTGACCCACTACGACAATACTATTGAGTCTCCTTCAACTTGTTGAATACTAGTAATATCATTTTTTTAATCTTTATAGTTTATGTTTCACCTGTTTTTTTCTAAACGCCATCTTTTTTCTGTTGAACGGTATTAGTATAAATTTGGTTTGCATTGGATTCCTCTTGAATTTCTTAAACTCAATGAATATGTATGTGTATTTTCCAGGATGGTGGATCGGATGAGTCACCAGGATGCAACAGCTGCGGCAGTGGTCAGTTATCCTGTGGAGACGCCACGTGTTACACCACCGACAAACGATGTGACGGGAAACGAGACTGTGCAAATGGATTTGACGAGACCGACTGTCAGCAGTGCCAACCGAACGCGGTCCGATGTACGGATGGACAGTGCAAACCACTGTGGGTGTGGTGTAATAAATTTAACGATTGTGGCGACTGGAGCGATGATCCCCCGAACTGCGACTGCCGGGATGGCCAACTTCGTTGTCAAAATGGCCAGTGTGTCATTGGGGAGACTTGTAATGGAATGAGGGAGTGCATTGACGGTTCAGGTAGGAAACGGCCGGAGCAGACACGCAGACAAACAGATAGACATATAGACAGTCAGAGACAGACAGACAGATAGACAGGCAGACTAACAGATAAACAGACAAGTTGACAGACAGACAGATATGCATTGTCGTGTGTGAAACAGACATTGTCAGACAGTCACTGGCTTTTGCTGCTTGCAGACGAAAAGAATTGCAGTTGTCTCGATCGGCTCATGAAAAGCTTCCCGAGAAAGCGTTGCGACGGCGTAAATGACTGTCCGGACGGCACCGACGAATTAAACTGTCTCTTCCGGTGCACTCGCGATCAAATCAAGTGCCGCGAGGACGGCGGCTGCATCAACAAGAATCGAATCTGCGACGGCAAAGACGATTGTATGGACGGGTCAGACGAAGAACTGTGCTTCCAGCTGTCCGCCGACGGTCGGCAAGTCAACAAGCAGTTCATGGAGACGCGTGAGGAAGGCGTCCTGATGTGGAACATTGAGGGCGAATGGTACCCGGTCTGCTCGCAGTTGTATAACTCCACCCAAACGGCGTCTGTTTGCCGCGGAATGACATACGTCAAGGCCAAGCGCGAAAGTGGAATTATTCTTCAGACCACCAAGGGCTACGCCCATTATGATTTCTTGACGAAGCGTTACGTATTACGGAAACAGTGTCACCGCGATGTCGTGGTACACTTGGCGTGTGAGGGCCTTGTTTGTGGGATCACTCCATCGACGAATCATTGGAGGAATGAAGTGCGACAATCGGCGAGAATCGTTGGTGGCGAGGATGCTTTACCTGGTTAGTTGATGGCTGGTCGGTCGGTCTGTCTGTCTGATTGTCTGTCTATCTGTCTGTTTGTTTGTCTGTTTGTCTGCCTATTTGTTAGTCTGCGAATGTCTTGCAATTTGTCCCCTTACATGACCTTGTGCCTATGAATGTCTGAACGCTCAGATTTCTCAACGTTCTACTTGCAGGACAATGGCCCTGGCATGTGGCTCTGTACCGCGACGGACTGTACGCCTGCGGTGCCACCCTCCTAGACAAACAATGGCTCATCTCCGCGGCGCATTGCTTCTTCCCGCACATGTACCGCTTCTGGGCGGCCCGCCTCGGCTCATGGCGGCTCAGCTCCATGCCACCGCAACAGCAGATAATCAAAATCAGCCAAGCGGTCATCTACGACGGCTACGACCACTTTGGCAGCTCCGATGGTGATATCGCGCTGCTCCGGCTGGAACGTCCCGTGGAACTGAGCAACTGGGTGCGACCGGTGTGCCTCCCGCTGGACGACCATGTGCCGGGATCGCTGCCTGGAGAGGCCTGTAAAGCCATCGGTTGGGGCCTCCGTGCAGAAGACGGCTCCAAGGCTGACATTTTACAGGTTGGGATGAGAAAACTGAACTATAATTTAATTCGTTTTAGTTAATCTAATTGAAAATTTGTTAATTAGTAAATCAGTTAGTTAAAATTAGTTAATTTAATTAAAATACATCAAAACATTGTTGGAAGCTTGTTACAATTTATTTCTTGATTTCCATGGTAATTTTTGCTAGTTTTTGACTAAACGTTCCAATACATCATCATTACATATAATACGTGTAGGAATAAGGTTTGACATTGACTGAAAGAAGTAAAACGACGCAATCGAACTAACATCATAAATTTATATTTTATTAAATGTTTTGTTAAATAATTATTTTTGATTATTTATCAGACCAAGGAGCGAAGCGACGAGGTCTTTTCTTCCCACAGTATGGGTTGGCAAAAGTGAATGTCCGTCTGTCTTTCTGTCTTTCTCTCTGTTTGTGTGCCTGCCCCTTCTACCTTTCGCACCGCCGGGGTGCGGAAGGCGTGGTCACCAATGCTATGCAGCCTGTGCTAGGTGTGAGCCGAACGGCACACAGCGGCAACGCTGTCATTATTTGGTTTCTTACTAAAAAATCTAATTCGTTGAAATCTCTCGAATCAACAAAATTCCATTGACTGCAAATATTCGCTCCTCGGTTTTTCTTAACGATTGCATCGTCTGCTAGTTAAGTTTGGTTAGTTAGTTCCAGTTAGCTGTATTTTTGTTTTTGCCTTCCTTGTTTATAGGAAGTCGACGTCCCGGTACTGAATAACACCGACTGCAACAGTCTCCAGGATCCGGAGTACTTTGGGAAGATATCGGACTCGATGATGTGTGCCGGGCAGACTGGGCGGGACAGCTGCCAGGGCGATTCCGGTGGGCCTCTGCTGTGCAACACGGATAAAAACAATTGGTTCCTGGCGGGTGTCGTCAGTTTCGGCAGTGGCTGTGGCGGAGGATCGACCCGGCCGGGGGTATACTCGCGTATCTCAAAGTTTTCACGGTGGATTGAGAGTGTCTTGACCAATTCCACCAAGGGAATTCAGCCGGCGAATTCGATTTTGAAGCCATTCAACTGCTTCGGGTTCCGGTGTGCCGACGGGAAGTGCCTTCAGAACGGCCAAGTCTGCGATGGAATTGTTAACTGTGTGGATGGGCTGGATGAGTCCAATTGCACGGCCAAAAATGAAACTGGTACTGACGATGGGAACGGACCAGATAGCCGCTAGGCCTTTAAGTAGACAGACAGTCAAGGAGGCAGACAATCAGGTCGACAGTGTGAGGGATAGACAGACATACACAAAGGCACACAGTTAGATCGTGCGACAAATAGATAGACAGACAAACAAACACAGACAGACAGACAGACAGACAGACAGACAGACAGACAGACAGACAGACAGACAGACAGACAGACAGACATGGTAGGCAGGTAGACAGGCAGACGTTTATTAAGCCCCTGTTGTTTTCTTATTTAAAGTCGTCTGCTATGACTGGAACTTCAGCTGTGACAACTCTCGATGCATCGACATCCATCTTCGTTGTGATGGTCGTGACGATTGTGGAGATACCTCGGATGAAAAAAACTGTGGTAGTGTTATGTCCACGAAAATACCGACAGGCGTCCCACCGACCGTCTCTCCTGACCACTCCAGTATTCCCGTTGAGCCGAATGAACTGCCACGTGGGATGTGCCCTGCTGGATTTTTCCAATGCGGAGATGGGGAGTGCATTACGATCAAGTTTCACTGTGATAAACGCTCACACTGTTCGGATGGATCCGATGAATTTGGGTGTTCTACAGACAGATGCGGCAAAGATTTGATTGAGTGCTCGAACGGGCAGTGCGTCTCGCTAAATGGATGGTGTAATGGGTAATTATTTGCCCTTTTATCTGCTTAATTTTCTGTTTGGTGGTGTGTCTTATCTCTCTCTCTGTCTTTGTCTATCTGTCTATTTGTCTATCTGAATTTGTGTCTTTCTGTCGGTTTGTCTGTTTATCTGATTGTTTGTCTATGTCTGCCTGCCGGTATGCGTGTCTGTCTGTCTGCCTTGCCTTCTGTCTATCTGTTTGGTTGTCAATCTGCTTTGTGGTTTGTGTGTCTTTTACCTCAATGTTGTGATGATATTAGGTACAATGACTGTGGCGATTGGTCCGACGAGCCCTCCAACTGCACCTGCCAACCCAAACAATTCCGCTGCGCTAACGGTCGCTGCATCGACTCCCGTTTCCGCTGTGACGGCATCCCGCTCTGCACCGACGGCAGCGACGAATTCGATTGTCCGTGTCGCGACCTCATTCGCCACTCTGACCCCTACAAACTGTGCGACGGCTATCCCGACTGCCTGGACGGATCGGATGAACGGGAGTGCGTCAAATGCTCCCGTGATGAGTTCCATTGTCCGGGTGGCAGTCACTGCATCAAGAAGAATCGCATCTGCAATGACATTGAAGATTGTCCGGGTAAGGAGGACGAGAGTAACTGCATGATGTTGACGGAGAACAGGACACTCGGCAATGTGGATTTGATGTTCCGGCCGCGATCGGGATATTTGTTTTTAAATATCAACGGTACTTGGCTGCCGACCTGTGCGGATGGATGGGATGGATTTAGCGATGTGCTGCTGCCGGTCGTGTGCACCTTGTTGGGCCAGAATATGGCCGGAGCTCGGGTTGCTTTTGAAGCTGCAAACGAATTCAAAAATTTTGCATTGGTAGGTCCATCTTCTCAATTTGACTGTCGATCTGTCTCTCTATCTGCCTGCCTGCCTATCTGTATGCCTATCTCTCTGCCTGCCTGCGTACTTCCATGTGCTTCTGTGTATCTGTCTGTCTGCCTGCCTGCCTTCTTCCCTGTCAGTCTGTCTGTCTGCATCTGTTCGCATATCTGTCGGTCTGTCTGCCTACTGGCTTGCCTGCCTATCTGTCTACGTGACTGTCTGCCTTTCTATCTTCCGCTCTAACTGTTTGCCGTTTGGCCCAGTACAGGTGAAGGGAGCTTCTCTACTACGAGCCGAACGATGTGTCCAGAACATGATCGTCCGTGTGACCTGCGGTGGAACCACCTGCGGCCTCATCCAAGGCGCAATCGCTCCCATCACTCGAGCCCTCTCCTTCCCACGAGAGACTCTCACTGAAGCATTGGCCGAACGCTATGGTAGCCCTCACTTCCGCATCCTTCGTGGCGAAGCGGCCACGCCTCAAGGCACCCCGTGGCATGTCGCCTTGTACCGGAACGGTGAATTTGTCTGCAGCGGTTCTTTAATCAACGAAAATTGGATCATCACCGCGGCACACTGCATGGAAGGCACCTACCAGTACTACTGGACCGCTCGCTTAGGCACCTGGCGACTGAATTCGCAGAGCCCATACGAGCAGATGCGAAGGATTAAAGTCATCCTCAAGCAACCGCAACGTGGATTCTTGACCTCCGACGGGAAAGTGATGGGATATAAAAATGATATCGCTCTGTTGAAGGTAGAGTCGCCGATCCTGCTGTCGGACTGGATTCGGCCGATTTGTCTGCCGCAAGACCCGAGTAAGGTGGAATCACGAATGGTGATGGACATGGTGCCGGATGGAGTGGCCGCCTCGCAGGTGTTGCGGGAAGGAACTCGATGTCGGATTACGGGATGGGGACGGACAGTGGAGGGGCCGGTGGCGAAGACGTTGCAGGAGGCCCATTTCAATGTCATTGACAATGCGGTGTGTAATCAGTCGTATGACGGGCAGGTGTCGGAACATATGTTGTGTGCGAAAAGTGTCGCTGGGAATTCCAGTTTCTGCCAGGTAAGAGGCGAGACAAGCACAGCAATTGACAGGCAGACAAACAGAGACAGACAGACAAAGACAGACAGACAGACAGACAGACAGACAGACAGACAGACAGATAGACAGACAGACGGACAGAGGGGTATTCCGAATTTCAGAGTTATATTTAATATGTTTTGATTTGCAGAAAGACGCTGGCGGTGGATTGGCTTGCGCGGAGCACACAGACCAGTCCGTCCTGATGGGCGTGGCCAGTTACAGTCCCTGCCGCAGCGACTCCAGCCTACCTGGTGTTTTCACCACGATTCATACTTTTCTGCCCTGGATCAAAGCTGTTTTGGAAAGCACATCCGAACCGTCCGTCCCAGCTGCGGTTGCCTGTTCTGGCTACCGTTGCGATATTGGCACTTGTCTGCCCATTGGGATGCGTTGTGACGGGCAACAACACTGTCCGAACGGGGACGATGAGAAAAACTGCGAGCCGTTTTATCCAGTGCTATGTCGTGACCGAGATTTCCTCTGCGCTAACAACCGGTGTGTGCCTGGACAGAACTTCTGTGATGGACGGGACGATTGCGGTGATCGGTCTGATGAGGGTAACAACTGCACGGCGTCTTGTGGCAACGGGGAGTTTCGATGTGTTATCAGTGGAAAGTGTATTCCGAGTACGTGGCGATGTGACTCGTATGCGGATTGCCCGGGTGGAACTGACGAGGTCAACTGTACCAGAGAATGCACTCGAGGGTAAGACATATAGGTGTCTGTTTGTCTCTTTGTTTGTCTGTCTGTCAGCTTGTCCATCAGTATGTCAATTTGTCTATATGTCTCTCCGTCTGCCTGCCTGCTTGCTTGCCTGCCTGTCTGTCTGCCTCTCCGTCTGTCTGTTTGCCGTTCCATTCATTTATTGGAAGTAATTTCCGCTATAGGTACTACCAGTGTCCCGATAAACGATGCATTCCCCCGAGTTATGTTTGCGACGGCATCCGGGATTGCCTCAACGGGACTGACGAAGAAGCCTGCGGCTGCCCGACCGGCAATTTCAAGTGCAAGAATGGAGACTGCAAACCTTTGCGTTTGTTCTGCGACGGAAAGGCTGATTGCCAGGATGAAAAAGACGAGGAATTCTGCAACTTGACCAGTTGTCTTGTCACGCAGTACCAGTGTCGTTCGGGCGAGTGCATCAGCCAGCGCTGGCTTTGTGATGGCGATAAGGACTGCCAGGATGGCAGCGACGAAGTGGACTGCTCCCCGTCACCGGCGAAGGTCACTTGCCCTCAAGGTTACACGGCCTGTGCCCAAGGCGGATGCATTCGATCGTCCTGGAATTGTGACGGGTATCCGGATTGTCCGAATGGGGAGGATGAGGAGATGTGCCATACGTCGACGACGAGACGGATTATCACGGCTGCCAGGCGAACGACTCGCGGTCCAACAGTACTGGGTTAGTTACCTTGTGGCCTGTATGTCTCTCTGTCTGCCTCTGTTTATCTGTTTCTGTTTATTTGTCTGTCGGTCTTTCTGGCTATCTGTCTCTGTCTCCATGCCTGCCTGTCTGCCTGGAACGTATCCGTTTGACTGCCTGGTTCTGCGCGTTATTTGACTGCACGTATTAACATCTTGATGCTTTGCTTCCAGGCGGTTCGACTGCTAATCCCATAAAGAATTCAACCACCACAGCTTCGCCTTCTACCCTGAAGTCAACCATTAGAACTATTCCATTTTCAGTGGCTACTGTATTTCGAACAACTTCCACATCAACCCTACCACCTTCAACCACATTCTCTCTCCCCATCGAGCCCGAAGTCATTACCAGCTCCACAGGAGCCGCAACCACCAGCGTTCGGCCTTCCATTGGTTCTCGCGGAACTCCTCAGCGTCGACCAAATTCAACGAAGCGCATACTTCCCGTCTCGACTCTACCCCCGGTATCAACGAAGGCAGTCACCTCGTTACCGGGAGCGGCTTTCACCGTGCCGAATGCCGGGTTCACAGAATCGCCGAATCTCTTCCCGCTGGATGAAACGTCGCCGAACCTGTGTGGTGCGCATGAGAGCTACCGCTGCCCCGGGACAGGTTTTTGCCTGCGGCAACAGCGGGTTTGTGACGGCTATCCCGATTGTCCGAATGCGGAGGACGAGATGCAGTGCTCCAAGTGCAAGGATAAAGCGCTGTGTTACATTTCCAAAATGTGCATTCCGAAGGCACAGTGGTGTGACGGCAATCGCGACTGTACGAATGGGGAAGACGAACTTCACTGCGTCACTCTATCTGGTAACAAAAAACCATACAGCTGTCGTTAATCAAAAGAGACAGACAATTACAGGCAAACAGACAGACAGACGGACGATAGACTGAAAGACAGACGATAGACTGAGAGACAGACAGACAGACAGACACAGGCAGGCAGACGAAAACCAACTGACAAATAAAGTCAGTTAGGCATAGGCATAGTCAGTTCAATATCTAGGCAGGCCAGCAGTCATACTGACGGACATACTGACAAACTTACAGACACACTGGTAGAAAAAAACTATTAGAGAGAGAGACAATACAGTCAAGCAGACACTTGGGCAGGCTGGGATATAGTCAGACAGCCGAACAATTCGACGTTAGCCCCGAATAATTCGTTCGGTTTCTGTCAACGTTTTGCATGTCCTTCATAATATGTGATTTATTTATTAGGAAATGGAACAGTGGAGAAGAACGGTCTCGGATTACCCGCAACCGCCCATTCCGGTCACGTCATGGTGCAACATGCCGGTGAATGGTACCCTCTCTGTGCGACCACATGGACCCCCGGTCTCACCCAGGCTATCTGTAAATCACTCTCCTTCACCGACGCCAAGTACACCGCTCTCGTCAACCACACCAGCCTTCCGCAAGGCATTAATCCCGACTCCGTGTCATTCTTCTCCCCCGAAGAAGTCCGCCCCACCGTCGACTCCCTCACCGAGTCCCGACCTCGATCACAGACCACCGACACACGGGACTGTCAATTCGTTTTCGTCGGATGCTCGACCTTCTCCTGTCGCGATTCCGGGTTCGGGATCAGTGCCAGCATCCAGCGACGCCATCAGCAGGATGAACGGAAGCGACCGACGCGGAGCGATGCGGCGGCTTTCGCCTATCCCTTCTATGCCAATGTCTACTCCAACGGGCATTTTGCCTGTGGTGCGTTCATTCTCAATGACAAGTGGATTTTGGCAGCCAAGTCTTGTGTGGTCAGTGCGCAGAACGCGCAGATGGCAGTGCGGTTCGGAGTGACGCGGCTGACGAGTCTATCGCCGTTCGAACAGACAGCCTCGGTGGTGTCGGTGGTGCTGCACCCCGCTCAGCCGGTTGCGATACTGGAGGTGGATGTTCCCTTGAAGTTCACGCGGTTTACGCGGCCGGTCTGTTTTCCTGATGCTCAACATTTGCGAAATCTTCAGCTGGATTCCTGCAAACTACTGGGTAACGCGTTCTTGATCTGTTTGGCCTATTTATATGTTTGCCTCTCTGTCTCTCTATCTGTCTCTCTGTTTGTATATCTGTTTGTCTGTCTGTCTGTCTGTCTGTCTGTCTGTCTGTCTGGCTATCTCCCTGCTTCTCTTTGTGTCTGTATAGGCTTCTCTCCGCCTCTCTGCTTGGTGGTCTGTTTAGGCTTGCCTTATTCTTTGTATTTGTAGATGTGTCTGTTTCCTGTCTGCCCCTCTACTCTTTTTGGTTGACTGCTTGTATAAGTTCACAGCGTTTTTCGATGTAGGTTATAATCCAGACACCAGTGACATTTTAATGGAAGCCTCCGTCAGTCTAGCCGGACCGCACGAGAAAGAATGCGGCAAGATGCCGGAGAACTCCACCTGTGTGCTCTCACCCTCCGGAGCCTGTCCCAATCTCGGTTCCTGGTTGTTGGCATGTAAAGCCGATACAGGATGGATACCTGCTGGACTGCCGCTTTACAACGGGCTGGGTTGTCGGAGTTCCGCTCCGACTTCCTTGCTACTGCACAATGTCAGTCACCTCGGTCAATGGATGCTGGATGAAATGGAAAATCCGAGCGTTAAAATGCTATTTCCCTGCGATGGCTTCAAGTGTGGACTAGGTAACTGCGTCGCCCAGTCGGCTGTTTGCGATGGCGTCCCCGACTGCCTGGATGGGGCGGATGAGATGGTATGCATGGCCAAGCCACCTGTAGACATGTGTCCGGAAGGGGATCCCGGGTGTGATTTGAGCATGAAGTGTAGTCTTCTAGATCCGGAGTGCTTCTGCCATGACGGTAAGCCATGTCTGTTTGTCTACCTGTTTGTGTCGGTTTGTCTGCATGCTTATCTGTTTGTCTATCTGTTTGTTCCTGTGTCTGTTCGTCTGTTTGTCTCTCTGTCTGTAACTGTATGTCTGTATGTTTGATTGTGTGTCTCACATCTGTCTGTCTGTCAATCAGTAAATATATCATGTTATCTTATTCGTATTTGGTCTAACTCGGGAAGTGGCGGAGATTTCCCCTCGCTTTCAGGATGAGGTTTTTTTTACTGATACTTGTTAATATATCATGATTTTTCATAGGGGTCTCGTTGGTGCAAATACATTTGCAGGTTCAGAAAAAAATGGGCAAGAAAAAAAGAATCTCTGCCAGTTTGTGCTACATGCCGGCGCTTGATTGATCGATCATTTGACAAATTTCTCGACATTTTATTTTTTCAAAATTGTTTCAGTATTTTACTGAACGTGAAAACATTCTTAAAATTTACTAAAAACCTCCAGCAAGATAATAAAAATATGATAAGCGAGGGGAAATCTCCGCCACTTCCCGAGTAAGAAGTTCATTTATGTACTTTACTTAAAATCCTTGCTATTTGCAGGAAACGTGAAGTGTGACGGATACTGTCTGTCTGGTCAGTTGACCTACTGCAACGGCAAGGAGGACTGTCGCGACGGATTGGATGAACCCGCCAACTGCACCTGCCTACCTAGTCAGTACTTCTGCTCTGCGGACCGGCGCTGCATCTCCCGGCTCTTCCTGTGCGATGGTAAACTAGATTGCACCGACGGCAAAGACGAAGCCAACTGCAAACGAGCAGTGGTCGAGCCCTCACCCGATTCCACTTGTTCCTCCGCGCGGCTGGAGTTTCCCTGCGCGACGGCCTTCAGCAACGTCACCCAGTGCATGAACATCCACGACTGGTGTGACGGAACGCGGAAATGTCTGGATTCGTCGGACGAGCCGAGCGGCTGTAAGACGGCCTGCCCGAGGGACTACTTCTACTGCAACGCCCATCCGCCATTGAAAAATTGCGTCCCAGAGTCAGCTTGGTGTGACGGGAAGGAGGACTGTGCGGATGGGCAGGATGAGATTCCGGAGTGTGAATGCAAAGCGTCGCAGTTCAGGTGTCTGAAGGATTCCAAGTGCATTTCGAAAAAGTTGGTGTGCGACACGCAGGTGGACTGCTCGGACGGGTCCGATGAGAAGGATTGTTCGTGTTCGAAGATGCTGAATGCGACTAATCCCAGTGCACTGTGTGATGGCTATGCGGATTGTCAGTCAGCAGAGGATGAGTTGTATTGTCATGCTTGCCCGGAAAATGGCCAATTTTTGTGCAAAGAGACAGGTACTTTCATTGCTTGCCTTTCTGTCGGTCATTCTGTCGGTCTGTCTGTCGGTCTGTCTGTTTGTCTGACTGACTTCCTGACTGTCTGTCTGTCAGTCTTTATGTTGGTCAAGTGGTCGACATGCCTTCTTCTTACATACAGTAGTTTATGCATCCTTTCTTTTCAGGCCAATGTGTTGATCGCACAGCTGTCTGTAACGGCGTCAATGACTGCACCTCCGGTGAGGACGAGCGAAACTGTTTCCAACTAGCCCCATCCGGCACTTCCACATACGATCCCTTCAGTCCTGCGGTCCTCAACAGTTTTGGCTATTTGCTGGTCAACATGAAGGGCGTATGGAGCAAAGTGTGTTGGGACGACTGGGACAACGCGGCAGCGAGCATGGCTTGTAAAAAGTTGAACTACGAGCGGTCGACAGCGCTAATGCCAAAACCGTTGCATGCGGAGGATCACGTTGTTGTGCATTCGGTCGTGGAAAACACTAGGCTGCGGTTCAGACATGCCGACTCGTGCCGCGAGAAAAATGTCGTTTATTTGTCCTGCGAAAAGCTTGGTAAGACATCGTGATTACCCTCATATATGTCTGTGTATTTGTTTGTATGCCCGTCTATTTGTCCCTCTGTCTGTCTGTTACTCTGTTTTCTTATTTGTCCGTCTGTTTGTCTGTCTGTTTGTCCGTCTGTCTGTCTTTCTTTTTTTCTGTGGGATCTGTTTGTCTGCGCGTTGACTGCGTCTGTTTGTCTTTTTTACTGCCTGCCTGCCTGTTTATCTATCTGTCTGTCTGTTTGTCTATTTATTTCTATATATCTGTTTCCTTGTCTTGTTTGTCTGTTTGCGTAACTCTTTGTCTATCTGAGCTTGTATTGTTGCTTGCCGGTCCTTATGTCTGTGTCGTATGTCTGTCTGCTTGCCTTTCAACATATCATGCCTGCAAGTGTTTTTTTTCAGGTTGCAAGTACAACCAGAAGTCCAACAGCACCAAAACGGAAGGCTTCCCCTGGCACGCCACCATCTACACCAACGACGAGCCCGCTTGCGACGGCGTGCTAATCAGCGACTCTTGGGTCGCCACAACCGGCAGCTGTATCGCCGGCTTCACCGACCTTCCCTCCAACGACTCGGACCGCGCCACCGTCGCCATCCGCTTCGGCGCGATTCGTCCCCGCAGCAGCTCGCCCGCCGAGCAGACGCGCTTCCTCCGAGCATGGACGCGACATCCCGAATTCGTCTTCCAACCCGGCGTGCCCGGTCGGTTCACCGTCAAAAACGATCTAGCCTTGATTCAGCTGTCCCAACCGGTGAAAATCACCAACTACGTCTCGCCTCTCTGCATCGACAGCAGCAAGGCAGACGACGCCTCTGAGGATGAGACATGCTTCGCAGTGAGCTACCGGAATTCGGAACTGACCGCGGTCAAAGTGCCGGTTTTCAACGCCACGCGATGCAACCAGATCCTGCCGGTGTTCGAGGGCGCCATCGGGGCGGACCAGGTGTGTGCCGGACCGGCGGCCTGCTTCGGCTTGAGCGGCAGTCACTTGGCTTGTCGCTCGCCGCAGGCATCGTGGCGGCTGGCCGGACTAATGAGCCATCGGATGGCGTGTAATTCGCCGTTTAACTACCCGATCTACACCGCGATAGGCGGTTATTCCACCTGGATTCAATCGGTGATGGAGAACAGGACGACGACGCTGAACGTGTGGGAGAACCCAAAGTGCAGCGGCTTTTCCTGTCACCTTGGTAAGTGCCTTATCACTCTAACAACGATATGGATAAAGTAGGAAAAGTACGGGCACAACTGTCAGCTGCGGTGAATAAGGAATGTATGGCTTTTCCGGTGCGTTCAGTGCGTTAGTTGGGGGATTCTTTACTCGTTTGGAGCTCTTCCGAAACCGTTATTCACTGATTCCATTGTCATGTTTTTCAAATGTAACTTGATTGAAAAAATTACATTTCAGTTCTTAGAATCCAGAGCCAAAACGGCGACAAAAGATGCTAATTTTAAGTTTGGTTCTAAGGATCAAGAATCCGAAGTTGGTTTACAAATGAGCTGAAAAACTCTCGACACTCCACAGTAGGCGCGATCTCAACCGATAGGGTCGTGGCTTCCGAGCCCATTGTATCGGTGTCCGACAGTTCGATGACCCGATTGCCGCGGCAGTTGACCGCGATCGGTCCAGCACCGGTCAATCTGGACAGAGAATCCAATCCAGCTTCGTGATGCACCCACTGGTGAAGGTCGGATAGCAATCGCCGGCATTTAATGCTCTGGTCACCGTTGAATTCCGCTCGTGTAGCCATCGGGTCGTCACTGGGCGGGTACGTGAGACGGCCTTTCGAGCAGGTGACAATTACGGCGTCCGCGGCCTGACATGCACATGGAGGGCAATTTTCCGGTCTGGGAGTGGTGATTTGTTCATTGGCCATGATCTTGGCTGTTTCGCAAATTACCATGCTCTTGCTCAATCTTGGATTGTATGTACCAGCTGTGTCTGTGAAGGTTAATTCTTGTTTAAAGTCGCAGGCGTAGTCAACCCACCCACCCATAGTTTCCATTTTTGCGCAAAATTTGGTGTCCGGTGCGTTTGGTGCCCCTGAAAATATTTAGAATACCACTTACAGTTACTAACAAGCATTACGTACGAATTTGAACGTTGAATTTGTTTGCTCACGTACTGAGATCCCATCCCATGAAGCCGTCGTGCAGGTTCGTCCCGTCTTGCCACTTCCAGACGGAGGTGGCATTGGCTTTTCTGAGTCCTAACCAGAATGGAGTGGTGATCCTTTTAAAGTAATCTGGGAGTAACGAGGGCATAAATTTCACAAGACATTCTTGTTCGCCCTGGCTGCGGATGGTCGCAAGTCTCGCATCTACCCCCATGCTTATAAGCCCCGCACAATGGGAGCTAGCCTGGTTCTGGTCGATGTACGGGATGTCGATTTTCCAGTAGCATTTCCCGACGTCGGTCTCACATGGATCAGTGAACCCATAGGGGCAAACCCCTGCAAATGAAAGCAGGCAAAATTAGCCAGTTCGTAGAACGAGGGCCGGCGGTAAGGGAACAAACGATGTTCGTGTTCGGGATCGTTTCTACGCACATTGGGAATCGGCACCGGTGCGCCTGAGTAACAAACTGCCTGAGAACGCAAGAATAAGACATGATGCGGCTCTCATTTCGATGGTGCTAGATGAAGTACGAAGGAGAATGTAGTCTTTGTCCAGACACCCTATTCTGCATGTGGTCCCCGGGTGTTTGTCCACTTGCGAGAGCTATGTGGAAACCTGGTTCACTAACGGCTTATATATGTACAACGTACTGTTGTATTTCCACAAAAGAGTGGCGCACCCAGTTTTCATATGAATGCTGATAGCAAAACTGTATGGCGAATTTAATTCAGAGGGCAAAGTCTCATGATTATTCCATTTCAATGTCTCATCGTTAATCTGCAATCGGCACGAAATTAACCCTTGATAATGACATACCTTGTATGTCATTAACTCTTACGCATGTACGATACGTACTGTAGATTATAATAAACCAATCGCCTCAGGTCACTCATTTGACCCTTAATCGTGTTAATTGCAAACCATTCCCATCTTAGTCACTTTTCATGTGCGAAACGATGCTTTAGAATGGTCATTGGCGATGGCATCATTTTGTATCGCGAATGCGCGGGAATATCACTGATCACTTAGAAAATAGAGAAAGACATATGTGGTCTGGTCAAGTAATGGGGAGAACGTGATGTCTACTGGTTCTGTCAATTTCTCAACAAGATAGAGTTGTTCTAGTGAATTATTTTTCATATTTTTTAGTGGTCGTTTATATGGTCAATATAATTACCGCCCAGTACACTTAACTCATTAACTCTTGTCTTATTGTCTGTTGTTTCTCCATCTACATTTTCTGGTATTGTTTTTTAGGGAAATGCATTCCGGCGGACACCGTCAACGACGGCAACTGGGACTGCCTGACCGGGGACGACGAGCGCTCCCAGGACTTTGAAGAGGGCGACTTCATCAAGAACCTCCCCGGTGACGGCTGCAAGCCCGACGAGATGCGTTGCGGCCTGGACCAGTGCATCCCGACGAGTCGACGCTGCGACGGCACGGTAGACTGTGCGGATTTCATGGACGAAATCGGGTGCCGCCGGTGTGCCGACCACGAATGGCTATGCGCCCGCTCCAAGACCTGCATTCCGCAGACGGCGGTCTGCGACGGCCTCCAGCACTGCGAGTACGGGGAGGACGAGTTGAGCTGCCTGATCTTGGCCAAGACCTTGGACGTCGTGCCGGACGCGATGGGATACCTGGAGAGCGCCTCAGACGGCTACCTCATGATCAAGAAGCGCGATCAGTTCAAGCCGCTCTGTTCGAACATCTGGACGCCGTCCCTGGCGATGGCTGTCTGTCGGCATCTTAATTTTGAGTAAGAACTTCCCGTTCTATGCGTGGAATACGAGAGGATTGGGCTAGTGAACATTTTTTTTACTTTTCAGCGGCGTGAAACGAATCAACGCGTCCGAGCTGACAGAGTTCCCTATTCCGCTGCCGATGACTTGGAATTCGGTCGTGCAGACCCTGCAGACGATTGAGACCAGCTATGCAAATCAGCGCAGTCTCGGGGAGTGCACCAATGTGGCGATGAGCTGTGATCAGCCGCGTAAGTTAGCGATGCTCGCCTGATTACCAAGTTTCTCCTTACATTGTCAACAGTGATAATCGACCTAAATGACTTGGTCATCCTTTCGCGATTGTTTTGAATGTGTCTCTGTCGGTTCTGTCTGTCTGTCTGTCTATCTGGCTGGCTGTCTGCCTGCCTGTCTACCCGTTCATATGTCTGTCTGACTGTCTTTTTTTCTGATTGTTTGTCTGTCTGTCTGCCTGCTTATCTGTCTGTCTCTCTGTCTCTCTGTCTGTCTGTCTGTCTGTCTG
>LRSR01007254.1:0-10728 GCA_001579985.1 Hypsibius dujardini
GTGTCTGTCTGTCTGTCTGAGTGTCTGTTTGAGTGTCTGTCTGTCTGAGTGTCTGTCTGTCTGTCTGTCTGTCTGAGTGTCTGTCTGTCTGTCTGTCTGTCTGTTTGTCTGTCTGTATGTCTGTCTGTCTGTTTGAGTGTCTGTTTGAGTGTCTGTCTGTCTGTCTGAGTGTCTGTCTGTTTGTCTGATTGACTGAACTTCCGTCAGCTTGAAGTCTTTGATAATCGCTGGGAATTAGCTTTAACCGCTTAATTTGAGTTTTAGTTGGAATTGGGAACTGGTCCTTCTTACGGTAAGACAACATTCCCGATCGTCTGCAATGGAGTATGGAGTATGGAATGAGATTGTGGTGTGTTTGCATTTTGAAGGTCCCCAAGTTGGTCCCAGTTACGGCGCCACATACGGTAATGCATACTACCCGGTGGAGAACTCGAACGCAGGACGAAACTAATCCGGTTTATTGATAATACTTCTGGACTCTCTCTCTCTCTCTCTCTCTGTTTAGGCTCGAGTTACGGCGATTCCTACGGAATGACCGTTGGAAATTCTTATGGCAATTCCTTTGGTCCAAATTACGGTAGGTTGCGGCTATAACTGCAAATGATGTGCAAGGAATTTATTTAGTTGGAAATTCTCTCCTTAAATTTTTATCTTTATGTTTAATTTAAAATTTAAATAGAAACTTTAAAAAAATAAATCCGTTTTATATAAATTATATGCTTAATTACAAAATTTTAAATGACATCCTTTGTCCATATACGCCTAATTTAAAATTTAAATAGAAGCTGTAAAACAAAATAAGAAACAATAATACGAGTAATTTAACTATACGTTTCCGGGTCGTTAAAAAAATTCAACATCCGATTTGTAATTAAATGCCTGGTTTTTAGTCATGTTGCCTTGTCAGCCGAACGCTTCCAGTTATTTTTAGGTGTATTATCCGTATTATCTGTTCCCTTGTAGGCCCCTCAATTGGACCTGGTTATGGAGTGACAATCGGTGGGTTGAGCCTGCCTGCAGGCGAATCAAGTTACCTTTTCGTACATGGCTGAGGTCGGACGTTTAATTTCTCTTTCAACAGGCGCCTCGATCGGTCCATCTTTCGGTCCAACTTTAGGTGAGACAGTCGTGCTATTTATTTGCTGATAGGGGTCATTCTTATATTACATAATAAAAAAATGGCTTTTTTCGACCACCCACCTACCCAGATAATCAAAATTATATTGGAGGGCGGGGCCTATTTTACTGGTGAGCAATTCAGGGGTCCAGACCACCCAACTACCCAGATAATTAAGATAACACTGGAGGGCGGGGCCTATTTTACTGGTGAGCAACTCAAGGGTCCAGACCACCCACCTACCTAGATAATTAAGATAACACTGGAGGGCGGGGCCTATTTTACTGGTGAGCAACTCAGGGGTCCAGACCACCCACCTACCCTCTTTTGATGACGTAATATGTGAATGGCCCCCTAGGAGACAGAATAATTCCATTATTGGTCAATCATATTTACTCTTCCCGAGTGTATAGGCTCTTCTTTTGGTTCGAGCTACGGTGTGAACCTCAACTTCCCTCCGGTACCGGCTGCAGTAAAGACCGTCTCTACAACCGTGCCTCGCGTACCAAAAACCCAACCGGAAAACAATGGTATGAAAGAAAACCTTTTTTTCCCCTGATTATTAAAGAACTGCTTCAGAAGAAATCTCCCTGTTTATGCGCAGGAAACCCCGCCTCGTTTCGACGTCGCCGCGCTGCCAATGCTCTTTCCCGATGGCTGGAAAGCCCGCCAAATTTCCGCCCATAATTAATTAATTAATTATTAATATAATTATAATAATAATTATATTTAATTCCCATAATTAATTCCCGTCAAGAAAACGAAATACGCGCTCATTGCGCATATTTACATATTCCACGACAAATATTTACTCACCTTTGAAGGAATCACGGCAGAAATTGCGCCTACTGTTTTCGCTGTTCGCAACCAACAAAAACCTCCTGGATAGAGTTCAGTGACTGTTGCATTGTACGTGCGCCAATTGAGATCTTCCGAATTTCTCCCCGTTGAACGGGAAACTCTTTGCTGCGAGTCATATTTTTTACAATCATCTTAGGTGACATGGTATTCAAAAAAAAAGTTTGGTCACGATCGGAGAGTTGCACTGGTAATTGTTCCCTTGTAAGCCATTTTTCGTGAAATCTCATAAGGATATACTGAATTTTCGTGTTAGACAGGGACAGTTGTACTGGACAGCACAACGCCGCGTGGCCGATTAAACGTTCCACAGCTCGTACTGGAACGTGTGCAGGGCTGTGTGCACCGTACACACAGCACAATGCCGCGTGGCCGATTAAACGTTCCACAGCTCGTACTGAAGTGGAACGTGTGCACGGCTGTGTGCACCGTACACGCAGCACAACGCCGCGTGGCCGATTAAACGTTCCACAGCTCGTACTGGAACGTGTGCAGGGCTGTGTGCACCGTACACACAGCACAATGCCGCGTGGCCGATTAAACGTTCCACAGCTCGTACTGGAACGAGTGCAGGGCTGTGTGCACCGTACACGCAGCACAACGCCGCGTGGCCGATTAAACGTTCCACAGCTCGTACTCTGTCCCTGTCTAACGCGAAACTATAGTATATATCCTTGACAAGGTGTTGGTGAGCGTTTCGCCGCCAGATCGAACAAATCCTACAATATCAATCGATAGCTGTCACTTCAACTCACCTATTCATACCAAAAAAACTAATTCTGAGCTTGCAAAACAAGATGAAAATTTGCATGATTCGCACGCCCCTCCCCCTGCGATAATTGATAATGCAAACTCTGCAATTGATTGGTCGATTGTTTCAAACTAAGAAATTGTAAATAAGCTGATTTCGTTTGATTGACTAAACAATCGACCAATCATTTGCATGGTTTGCATTGTCAGTTGTCGCAGGAGAAGGGGCGTTTCCGAGACTAACAATTTTCATTGAAATTTTTAAAACTCACATTTTTATGAAAGTGACTTCACCTAGACATCTACTCTTGAAAGAATTTCAGGATTTTGAGCAACGATAAAATTTTGAGACCCATTCAAAGTTGAGTGAATGTTCGCGTATTATTATTATATATTATTATAAATTATATAAAGAATGAAATATTCATTGCTTCCTTCCCATTGTTTTTTCCCCTTGAAATGACGGAGTTTTTCTCTCTAATTAAGCCTCGTCTCACGTTGAGACGTGAAAGAATTCGCAGCCGCTTTTTTTGTTTTGAATTTTAATAAGATTAGTGAATCAGAAGCACAAAAGTGAAAGGCGACGCAGGATCTGTAGCACACGCACAGAAAAAACGAAACAGGCAAGGAGGAGCATTCCATGTGTGATTTAAGACCCAAGACCCTCTCTCGCAAGACCCTCTCGCAACCAAAACGTTTCCATTTGCCCTTTGCCCTGAAAATACAGAAACGATTCCAACTTTGATTTTTTTTCTCTCGTATATTTGTATATAAATATGACATACTATAATATTAAAATAATCATTTTTAATTCTGTATAATAATTGTAGAAATGTAAATTAATGTTGACAAAGAATGGTAACGAATTAGGAGGCGGTACCTTAATCTCACGAAGACCACGCGATTCGATGATAAAATTGGCATTCTGGAGCATTCGTTCCGCTGTTGAAGAGCTAATGTGAATTTTCCCGGCTGTCAAATACATGAAAAACAGCTGCCGTAAAGACTAGCTTGATTTCTTGATTGCTAGAAAAGAGAACATACCTTCACCGTGACTCTCCATACGACTGGCGGTATTCATTGAGTCCCCGAATCTAACAAGGAAAGCGAAAAAAATAGCGGATAATTAATTGACAATTCATCGAAATAATTAATTGAAATAATTACCTGAATAATTAAATTAAATAATTAATTGAGCAAACGATTGAAATAATTAATGGAGTAATTAATTGAAATAATTAATGGATTAATTAATTGAAATAATTAATTGAAATAATTAATTGAAATAATTAATGAAGTAATTATTTAATTGAATTTTGGAAAAGTCCAGTTTTTTGTGCTAAATAAATATCGCTTAATGAATTCTTAAAACGCTTAAGCGATTAGATTTTTATTCTTACAGACAGTAGCGCGGCATTCGTCTTCCGATGACCCCAGCAACACATGGACCTAAAACCAAAATACCTTTATTAATCAACGACGAATGCCCCTCCCCCTCTCCTCCTCCCGATAATTGCAACATTGTGACAATTATGAATGTATATTTTATTACTAATTTTTATATTTTATAGATGCGCATTTTTAAATAATTTTTAGTTTTTTTTAAATATTTTTATAAATATTATATTATTTTATTTTTATTAGTTTTTTTTTATATTTTATAGATACGCAGTTTTGTATACTTTTATGTGTTTTTTAAAAGTATAAACATTATTATAAATAATTTTTTATTATAATTTACCAGTGTGAATGCCGATGCGAATCAACACGAGCCGATTGGGATCCGTCGGATCCTCAATTTGCCTTGTCGTTTTCAACATGGTTACGGCCAGTCGACAGATCTCCGGAACATGTGTGGTCCCATTAAGATGCGGAAGACCGCTGACGACCTGTTCAAAAAAAGTCAGAGTGATTATATTTTTATTTTATATTTTTGGGCATAAGCTTTTGGTTTGGGCTTGTTAGTTTTGAACTGAATGCTTAACAATAAAATAATTTTTTGTGACAGCGAAAATTTATATTTCTTATCTATATTTATTTTTAAAAAATTATATTTTTAATTTTTATTTATTAAACAAAAAATTATATTTTAATTTGTATTTATTAAAAATATATATACAGTAAATAATTTTATTTTTAATTTGTATTTTTGGGCATAAGCTTTTTGGTTTGGGCTTCTTAGTTTTGAACTGAATATTTGTCAATAAAATAGTCTTTTGTAACAGCGGTAATTCATATTTCTTGTATGTATTTATTTATTTATTTTATTTTATTTATTCTTGTGTAAATTTAGCCCTCAACTTACGATGTAGCTGTCGTTGATAGTTTCGACCTTATAAACATCGAATTCCGGAAGCACTTTGTCGATCAACGTATACGTTTGGTTCAGGAACTGGATGATGGCCAACGGTCCGCAGGTCGCCGTGATGTTGCCAAAGGCAGGAAGGTCCCCGAACATTATTGTCACACATTCGAACAATTCCGACGGCACTGCTTTTTTGTTCCGCAACAGCAGAATGACTTCTCTACGAAAGGAAAAGAAAAAGTGTTTTGCAGGAAAGTGCCAAAACTGTTCATGTTCTTTCAGAATGTCAAAATTTGATTTAATTTAAATTAAATTAAATTAAATTAAATTAAATTAAATTAAATTAAATTAAATTAAATTAAATTAAATTAAATTAAATTAAATTAAATTAAAATAAAATAAAATAAAATGGTAACGCCTGAAAGCAAGCTTAAAAAGCAGAAGTCTGTCAAGACATATTTTTCAGTAACTCAGAGAACCGAAACTCAAACCGTAAAAAACACACAAAATAAGTGGGACAAATTAGTCTAGAAAAAAAAACTAAATGAAAATACTATACTCCGAGGTAAAACCAAAAGATTTATTATATAAAATATGTGAAGATATATATATTAAATATGTATATATAAATTAGATAGAAATTGGAAGATAGACAGAAATATTTTAATACATTTTATTTTTGATAAAACCTAAATTAAAATTTTCAACTAATTGAAACTGAACTAAGACTGCGCCTATATTTTACTAAAAAAAATTTTAAAAAAAAAACCAAGACACACTAATTTTTTTCATTTTTTCATTTTTCATTTTTTATTTCATTTTTTTTAGTTTAATGATTATTTGATGAAATCCTCAAAGGTTCGCTAACCGTGGAAGCATTTCTTCAAGCAGGGAATCGGCTTTGGCCATTTCGACGCTCAAAGCTTGGGTGCGTTCTGCCACGACCAATTCCAGATCAGCCGCGTGACGTTCGATCCGCCCCAAAATATGACCAATCACGTCGTCGGTCCGCTTTTCTATCCGTTGAAGGAGATTTCGCAGGCGGCGTGCGGTCGGTCGGGATTCCGCCGGACCGAAGCAGGACGTCAGCAGCTGCAGCAGATCGGGAGGAAGTTGATGGTTTGAGGAAATGTCCATCCCGCGATCTTGCTTTAATTGTGAGACAGTTGCTGAAAAATCAGAGCCTACTTACAACATTCATATTGAATACTTTCGATCTCGTTGAAGGAATTTTATTTATTTATTTTACTCATAAACAAAAAAATTTGAGAAAACATGAGTAATGAGTAAATTCATAAAAGAACAGAAAAATTATGAAAATTATAAATTAAATATACTATAAATTATAAACTAAATTGTAAATTAAATTAAACTAAATTAAAATATTTTAAATTAAACTAAACTAAAATATTTTAAATTAAACTAAATTAAAATATTTTAAATTAAATTACAATAAAATAAAGTAAATTAAAAATAGAATTGTAAATTTAATAAATTCAAAACTTAGGAAATTGCCAGAGTGGAATTTTTTTGCAGATAGTGCAATTTTTTGATAAATTAAAAAAGTGTTTGAACAGGTGCACGAAAATGCACCACCTTCCGGCCGGAGCTCGGCACGGCTCTGGCGATGGATGACTCACCAAGAATGGAAGTTTGAGAGTCCAAATCCACCCCGAGCGGTCTGCTGCCGGTGATTATTTCGTAAAAAATCATCCCGATTGAGTAAATATCACACGCCGACGTCATGGAGAGGTCGTGGAATTTATTCAAGTCCCCGTAGGTGGCCAGTACTTCCGGCGGCTTCCAGATCATCTCCACCAAATTCGACTGAGCTTCCTCGTTGCTCCGTTTGGACTTGGACAGGTTGAGGTACTCGAAAATTCTCGCGTAGCCTGATTCGGCGATCTTGGCCGTGAACCGGGCGTCGACGATGCAGACCAAGCTGCTGAGATTTCCGTGGCATCCCAACGGACTGCGATCATGGAGGTACTCTGTTGCCTAAATAAATAGACATCCCCATAATCTATATTAATTGCATTGTATTATACATATTATATCGCTAAAACTGTTAATATTACTAATTACTGTTAATATTACTAATATTACTGTTAATATTACTAATATTACTGTTAATATTACTCATAGTATTACTAATAGTATTACTAATAGTATTACTAATAGCATTACTAATAGTATTACTAATAGTATTACTAATAGTATTACTAATAGCATTACTAATAGTATTACTAATAGCATTACTAATAGCGTTACTAATAGTATTACTAATAGTATTACTAATAGTATTACTAATAGCATTACTAATAGCATTACTAATAGTATTACTAATAGTACTGTATTACTAATAGTATTACTAATAGTATTACTAATATTACTGTATTACTAATAGTATTACTAATAGTATTACTAATATTACTGTATTACTAATAGCATTACTAATATTACTGTACTTTATATTAAATATATTACATTACTGTCTATTGATGAATAGTTATTACATAATAGTTTATACATATGTAGCTACAGCGTATATATTAGTGTATGTTCATTAATGGTCGCGCTTCGTACACCGTGCGTAGAATTCGTACGTACCTCCAAAAGGTCCCAGCACATTGAGAACCGCAGACTGCTGTCCATGGCAATGTGACCGGTATCATCGAGTAAGGCACGAAGGGTGCCATGCTCTCCGTATTCGCTAATAAACGCAATGTCCCGCTGGCCGGGAGAAATGCCCTTGAAACTAGCCAAACAAGGATGATTCAGGCGGCGAAGCTGCAGAAGAAACAGAAAATGTAAGTAAACCAAATATTCGCAAACGGTAAATTTAAAATTTGTAAACAAAAACCAAATTAATCAAAACCAATCAGAATAAAAACTCAGCAAACCTAATCAAAATTAAACAAAACCAAAAGTTAATAAAATTTTGATTTTTGTTAATTTTTAGTTTTGATTTTGATTAATTAATCAAGCGGAAAAATCATCAAATCAGGCTTGATAAGTTTAAATCAGTTTTGTAAAATTAAAATCAAAGCCAGGCCAGATTAATTAAAATTAATTAGAATGAAACTTGTAATAAATAAATTAAAATTAATTAAAGTGAAACTTGTTATAAATTAATTATAAATACAATTAAAATGAAACTTGTTATAGATTAATTAAAACTAATTAAAGTGAAACTTGTTATAAATTAATTAAAATTAATTAAAATGAAACTTGTTATAAATTAATTAAAAATAATTAAAGGGAAACTTGTTATAGATGTACTATAATTAATTAAAATAAAACTTGTTATAAATTAATTATTAAATACAATTAAAATGAAACTTGTTATAGATTTACCATAATACTATACTTTACTTATAAATTAATTATTAAATACGATTGAATTACGTGTAGGAGGAGGTAGAGAAGTTTTTTGTGGTTGTGGAAGGTGAAAACGGTCAGCGACTCTGTTGTTTCTAGGTTGAGGACGTAGCACGACTGCTGAGTGGGAAGAAGACGACACTTTCGGCCGATCGTGCAGTCTACGTTGCTGCTTTGGGCGCTTTTCTGTTCGGTGGCGCTTTGAATAGTTGCTCGTTCGATCAGCCACCACGGTTGTCGAAGTTCCCTTCTGCGTTCGATGACACTGCAAAATAATTTTTGTGAACCAAATAATTAATTAACTGGGGTTTTTTCTTCCTATTCATAATTTTTATAAATATTTTCAAAATACTTTGTTTTTCACAAAATAATTTTTTTTAAATTCATAAATGGAATACTAAATTTCAGTATTAAGTTTTGGAACAAGTTACTAACTCGTACCATTGCAGACCGATGCTGCAGGCAATCAGTAAGACAATGAAGACGGTGATCAGAGTTCCGGAGAGTATTCCAGCATCTGAAAAGGCGCACGAAATCAATTTACAATTTAATTTTAATTTTAATTTATTTTCTAAGGTTTATTTACACAACATAGCGCAGTTAAGATTATTTAAAGTACCACAACCTGGTGTCTCAGTGTTAAATTAAATTAAGACTTACTTTATCAGTTTAAATTACAGTTAAATTAAATGAATGTCGATTTAAATTGTGTTGAATGAAAAAATACTTGACAAGCGATCACACTGATCGCCTCTGAATCCACATTGCGGCACATCCGGCGGGGAACTGTTGCGCCCTAGCCAGTACCACAGCTCCGGATTATCGTCATAAAAGGTCCGTTTAGTCGGGTCGTACATCAGGGCTGTCTGCAGCAGGAAAATCCAAATACTCCGATGAGCATCAGTCATTGATCCAGCTGTCATAGTAAATGCCTAGATAGATCTGTTAGTCTGTCTGTCTGCCTGTCTGTCTGTCGGTTGCCTGCCCGCCTGCCTTTCTGTCTGTCTGTCTGTCTGTCTGTCTGTCTGTCTGTCTCTGTCTCTCTGTCTGTATGTCTGTAGCAGGAAGCTTAGGTACTCCGATGAGCGTCAGTCATTGATCCAGACACACGTGATCAAGTCCTTACCTCCATTAACTGAGTGTCTAAATTGAATCGCTGCACCACCAGCGGCAGTACCTTCTCACCCTCCGAATTGCACGAGTAATTGCGTTCGGCGAACGAGAAGGATCGATAGAAAAACCTTTCGATGAATCCCTTTTTTGTCATGTCGATAACTTGTGGATAGTTCTCATCGAAAACCTATAACAGCGAGTGCGCCAGAAAACTATTCTTATACACGGTCGACCGATTCTGACCTTTTACCGGCTTGGAGACATGAGCAACTGTCTGTGCATCCTATGTTTACCTGAGCAAACATCATTGTCGATTCGTAGATGCCTATTTGAACATCGCTTTCCTGACAAAAAGGGAAATGCTTGAGGTAATCTGCTTGCTTGTCTGTCTATTTGCTTGGCTTGTTTTGGTTATATTTTAAGTATCGTCGCACATACAAGTCGATCTATTAGTCTGTTTGCCGGTCTGTCTGTCTGTTTGTCTGTCTGTCTGTCTGTCTGTCTGTCTGTCTATCTAGAGACCTGTCTGTCTGACTGTCTCACTGTCTGTCTCACTGGAGCATCTGCTGTACACGTGCAGTTGTCACTTACCATGCGAGCCGTCACGGATAGTGCAGATGTTAGTATCCAAATCTTCCTCCAGTCCGGCACCATTCCAGTGATGACAAGTAGACTTTTGAAGGCTTCCTTTGCCTTCTAAACATGAATCAATTTCATCACCGCAGCTTCTCATCAGATATCCATAACTTCAAATTAAGCGACCTTATCATCTTCAGCGGTTCCGTTTCCGCGCCATGTAACCGGCCCGATCCCAGGTCGTCGAGTCGGTTGAATAGCGATGAACACCTTACGGAAAAAAAATCAATAAGACGCAACAAGCAATCAATGGGCGCGGAAGTACTTACAAAATCACCGGATGCCATGTCAAGTTTGGATGCTTCGATCTGAAAAATGTTCAGTCAGCGAATCAGACCTACCGCAGGGACACGTCGCGATACCGTGACAATTTGTCCGGGTCTCAGCTTGATTAAATTTATGGATATGCTAGTATATGCTGCTTGTTGATTGATTCCCTCAAGAGACAAATTTGGTGACTGACATTCATGGTGGTTTTAGAAGGAGAAACCTGCTGTACAATTGCAGGGGTCACTTACCATGAAGTGCCTCACGAACCGTGGAGTTGTTAGTATTATATAAACTACAT
>LRSR01007256.1:0-22300 GCA_001579985.1 Hypsibius dujardini
GTGGTCTTGTGGCCCAGCAGCACCTCCGGGGAGCGGTACCAGCGGGTACCGAAACTCTCGCTGGTACGGCGCACCGGAAACGTGATGAACTTGCTGAGGCCGAAGTCAGCGATTTTCACCTCGTACGTCTTAAGGGACACCAGGACGTTGCGCGGCTTCAGATCGCGGTGGGAGATGCCGCGGGAGTGGAGGTGGTCTGCACCGGAGAGAATGTCCCGCATGATGCTCTGACAGATGGACAAACAAACAACTGAAGGCTAATAAACAACACAAATGTATCTGTCTGTTCACCTGTCTGTCTGCCTAACTGTCTGCCTAACTGTCTGCCTAACTGTCTGCCTAACTGTCTGTCTGTCTGTCTGTCTGTCTGTCTGTCTGTCTGTCTGTCTGTCTGTCTGTCTGTCTGTCTGTCTGTCTGTGTGTCTGTCTGTGTGTTTGTGTCTGTCTGTCTGTGTGTCTGTGTGTCTGTCTACCGGTCTGTGTGTCTGTCTGTCTGTCTGTCTGTGTGTTTGTGTCTGTCTGTTTGTCTAACTGAGAGTGAGTTATCTGCGTAGCTGCCACTTAGTATGATCGCTGTTCAATTCCTAATTGATTCGAACAATCAATCCGAATCCGAGCAAGAGAATGTAACATTCCAGGAAAGAAAGAAAGCAGCTCGAAGACGTCTCGGAAAGTGCCTTCCATTTTAAGGCATACCTTGACCAGTGTGACGGTGAGCAGATCACGCTCGCTGTGTCGCTGACTCTTGATGAAGTTGGAGAGGTCGATGTCAAGGTACTCCAGCACGAGGACGGTGGCATTGGGTACGAAGCAACAGCCGAGCACCTGGACGATATTGCGGTGCTCTCCAGCCGAACGTAAAAGCGTCACTACAAGAAGCAAAATCAAATGAATGAACGATGCTTCGTAAGCAAAACCTCGACAACAATAACAAAATTGGTGAAAAATTTCCCCTGCATTTTATCAATCAAGCAATCATGCACCTGATCAATCAATGCTACAGAAATGAACAAGCAAAAAACAACCAATCAATCAATCAAGCAATCAATCAATGAAGCGATAATCATTCAGTAAAAGAAAGCAACCAATCAATCAATCAAGCGATAAATAGTCAGTAAAAGCAACCAATCAATCAATCAGTCAATCTGGTAAACGATTGATCAATCAATCAATTGAGCCATACGACGCATAAAACGAACCTTCGCGAATGGTGGCCTGTGAAAGTCCCTTGTCCGCCTGGTGATCCATGTATTTCAGCGCGACCGGCCGATTCGTCCGCAAATCCCAACCCTTGTGGACTTTACCGTAACCACCTGCAGCAAGAGCAGAAAATGCAGCAGGGCAAATGAATTGCACGGGAGATCTCGAATGCGAGGTCGCTGACACCCGAGTCACTCACCCTCCGCAATCAGCTCTGACTTGGTGTAGCCCTGCTCCTCCAACGTCCGGCCTAATCGGAGGCTCTCGCGGAATTTGGCGAGGCTCAGCCGACGCGGCGGGCTGACCGAAAAGGATGGACTGAGGGACATTTTGCTTTTTCCCCTGTTGAAGAAGGGACAAAGTAAAACTCGTGATGCATGGGCCGGAAATGCAAAACTGATGAGAGGAACTCTTTGGGGGAGGGTTGGAAATGAATACTCCCTCGGAGAATAATGAGCCGGCGATGTCAGGGCGCCAAAAAGTAGAAAAAAATGTGCCTTTTCAGAGAAAATAAAATGCGGGAAAACTTTAGTCAGACCAGTGGTCGCTGTTGTCGATTAAAAATGAACGAGTGAAGCAGTCGATTAAAAATGAACGAGTGAAGCAGTCGATTGGGAATGAACCAGTGAAGCAGTCGCTTAAAAATGAACCAGTGGTCGCTGTTGTCGATTGGGAATGAACCAGTGAAGCAGTCGATTGGGAATGAACGAGTGAAGCAGTGTATTGAGCGTGAACCAGTGAAGCAGTCGATTGGGAATGAACGAGTGAAGCAGTCGATTGAGTAAAGTGAAGTCCTGAGATTCGAACGACGTCACAGTGTCGTTTCTACTTTACTGTCTCAAACTCCAAACTAGCAACGGCCGGCTCCGAGCAAACGGTTCGATAGAAATAAGCACACGTGACCGTTCGAATCTCCGGACTTTCACTGTATGAGCCTGTGAAGTGACTGCGGGCAGGGTGTGATTGTGGGGGGCTGAAACGAGTCGGACGGTCGCACGATCTGTTTTACGGGTCGAGGCTCGCTGGTTGTGTAAAAGCCGTAATAATGCGAACCGGAAGGGGTGATGCGAAACATGGCGATGAAATTTTAAAGGCTTTAGACACGTGACCGGACTGTTCAATTACTGTGCGCCTAACCATGTGACAGCTACGATTGTTTCTATATACTGTGTACTAGAACCCGACTTCCGTATGCAAATCTCACGTAAAGGTATCGGCGTGTACTAGTACTGCTAGCGGGCATCGCTCTGCCGGGGCGAAAGGAAGTCGACGTCGGCTGATAACATTAAGCGGAAATTTCGAAATCCTTTACGAGGTAAAGGCCGTTAACCAGGCCGCTTTTAGAAATCGTAACTTAACCAGGCCAGCAGGCCAACAGGTGGCGCATAAGTCGTTTGTGCGAAGTCAACCCAAAGAGATGGAACGAAGTGGCGCCTCTACCGGACTACTTGCACACTTCTCCATTGAGATTCTTCTCTTCCTTTTTTTGGACTCAAATTCAAACCGTGAGGCTTAGAAACGAACTAAAATGGGTCAGAGAATGTTTTCTGAATGTTTTCAAGCCATCTGTTATGGCGTGGCAGCACTGCAGCGCCGGGAAATCAACGTTGAATAAATCGGCCTGGTTAACGGCCTTTACCTCGTACTGTACGCTCCCGATCTCAAGGGTCAATTCTGCCCCACCCCCGCTGATTCGCATCAAGCTTGAGCGGATCGTTCAAATCCGTTCACATGTCCGTGATTGGCCCGTTGGTTTCTGCCTGACAGGCTATGCTACCTTGCTTGATTGAAATGATGATCCATAATGAGCATTACGGTGATCAACATATTGAAGTCAATAAAGTTTAAGTGAATCTAAATGAACAACCAAGCGAGTGACGGAACGTGTTTCGGGCCGGACCTAAAATCGATCCTTGAGATCGGGAGCGTACAGTACCTGGCGCGCTGTCTGAGTCGATTTGTGCCGTAGCACATTACGTGTGTACGTGTGTACGTGTGTACGTTTGTACGTTTGTACGTTTTGTATTCCGCACTGTACGCTTGTATACACACGTGGCAAAAATCTTGCGCTAACCGAGTTAAACCATTACACTCGTTGCATGGCTGTTGTACACGGCCGTCGAGTGAAAGTGCTTGACTCGGTTAGCGCAAGGTTTTTGCCACGTGAGTGCAAACATGGCCATATTATATAGCTATCCGAGTTAAGCCATTACACTCGTTGCAAGGCCGTTGTACCCAGCCGTCGAGTTAAAGTGCTTGACTCGATTAGCGCAAGGTTTTTGTCAGTTGTATAGAAGCATTTGCTGTGGTTTCCGTTTTAAATTCTTCGTGATTACACATGACTGACTCCGCTCGGATTTCCCGAACCATGAATTGCTCCCCGAAATACCTTCTAATTAAAAACGTCCACGACGGCATCGTAGCGCCGACTGAAGCGACGGATATTGTGCATGTTCGGGGTGATTACCGGTACCACCACTATCTGTGCGATCACTTCCAAGACGTCGGATGGGGATGCGGTTATCGTGTTCTTCAAACGCTCTGCTCGTGGATCGACAGTGAGAGTGCCCCGCCGTCTATCCCGGAAATGGTCGGGATATTGAACGGCATGGAGAGTGAGGCGGAAACGTGGAACCGAGACAACTCGAGGACTCCTTGGATCGGATCTTATGAGGGATTTCTGATCCTCGACCACGTTTACGATGTCCGTGGCCTTTATCTCTACGTCCGACATTTTAAAATATCACGCATCGAGGGTCCGTAATTTGTATAGGTCTCCTGTCGGTTGCTGCACATCAGAACGCCGGCCGAACTGAAGGAACACTACGCCACGTTGCAAGAACACTTCACCAATTCCGGTTCGCCGATCTTCCTCGGTGTGTTTTGTTATAAACTTGATTAACAGTTTTATTAGACCACGTGAGACTTTCCTCTTTCCTGTAGGTGGCGATAAGGATTGCTTCGGGAAGTGCGTGATCGGAATGTGCAAGGTCGAGGCTTCTCTGCAGTGGCTCATTTTGGTGCGTGTATTGGAAGTACTGTGGCGCCACCTGGACCAATCTGTTTTGTATGTAGGATCCGCATTACAATGGTACGCTGGAAAGTCCTGAGGACGCAGTTCGGAAGGGATGTTTAAAATGGACGCGAACGGATGAACTGTTGGAGGATTCGTTTTACAATTTGCTCTTGCCTCTCGGGCAGGGAAGGCGAAAGCTGAAGACGTCTAGCCCCGCTTGAAGCTGAAGACATCTAGCCCCGCTTGAAGCTGAAGACATCCAGCCCCGCTTGAACTGTATCGCTCTTCCTTGACATTGAACTTGGAATGATGAAAAGGATCTCGAAGGATGATTCCACAAGAATGACTTTTTTCATCGTTGCGCTATGTTATCACAGTGACAGAATAGGATCAGAGTACTAGAGATACTTTCGAGGGCAAAAACTGTGACACCGGATTTTAGACTGCAAAAATGCGAAAGTTCGATGTAACATACACAGGAATGTGCTGTGTCATGGACGTTAAAACTGAGAAACACACCGCCAAGTGCGGAGTGCGCGAAGAAAAGCAACAAATAGGGCACTAGAAAACTAGTTTTGATCCGAAAAGAGCCGATAGTGTCTGTCGACAAATCCTCACGGCTTCCCTCGGAGCCAGGCGCACAGGAAGTGGATGTAGTCCGCGCCGACAAAGAGCATCGTTGAGGCAGCTGTTCAATCAATCAACAATCAACACGACGGCAACAATCAACACGACAACTGACAATCAATCAAGCAATCAATCCCTTAAATTAATCAGCAATCAATCAATCAATCAATCAATCAGTTCAATCAATCAACAATCAATCAACAATCAATCAATCAATAAGTTCAATCAATCAACAATCAATCCATTAGCAATCAATCAATCAATCAATCTATTAGCAATCAATCAATCATTCAATCAATCAGCAATCAACATGAGCAATCAACACGACAATGTCCGTTTCAGTGGTTGATCTGCTGGGTTGAATTTAGTGTTGTTTGAAATCAAGACACGAGTGGGAACTGCAAGACGTACTGCTCAACGCCAGGAATATCCGTGCGGCCGGGTGGAAAGCGCTGAGATTATTCCGCAGTGTGGACCACAGTAATAGAGATCCTGCGAAAATACGCAAACCCAATCAAAATATGCGAATAAACATGAACCCGCTGACGACAGCGGCAGTTTACACTACCAGTCACTACGGTAATAATGCACACACTGTACGAGAAGGCGAGTATTGATGGACTTCGTACCGAAATTAAAGATTACACTCCCGAAGACGCTGTACATTAGCCGATTATAGCTTGCAGCAAAGCACACTGGCGGGGAATTGTAAATGTACAGCCCTGAAACAACACATGACAAACGGGTAATAAATCAAAGTTATGCAACAGGGCGAGATAAGGCAATTTGAATCAATCAACGAATCAATCAGTCACAATGGAAGGCTAAGAATATCTTTACCAGTCAATCAATCAATCCATCTATCACCCAATCAACCCAGCCAACCAATCGATCCATCAATCAGCCAATCAATCCATCGGCCAAACCAGCATAAATACAGCCTCTTTTCGCAGCATCAAATGCAGCAGATTGAACTTACCAATGCCAATGTGAGAGGTATAAAGCAAGCTGTTAACCACCGACAGATCGCGATCGCCAAAAAACCTAAGCACGGCATGCAAAGTTAAGTCCTGGTCAGGAAAGTGCCATTGCAAAAGTTAGTCATTCAATCAATCAACCAAACAGATAGAGCTGTGATTACCTAGAAAAAGCTCCCTTATGGACCAAGTGAACTGACAATGCCTCGTAGCTCAGTGCACCCACTGCCGGCAGGTAAACATTGACTAAACTGTTCATACTCAGACGCGGCATCGGTCGCAACAGGAAGGGCCGGCTGTAGAGCTTGAATCGCGCGCGCGGATGCGCTTGTCTGGAGGGACGCTGCTGTTTGAGTTCTTCGCGGGCCCAATCTGAAGCGCTGGAACGGCGAGATGCATAATCGTGATTGAGGTCCCCGTTGACACTGTAAAGGCTGTTGGTCATGCTACTTGGCGCGGACTTTGCCATCGCAATATATTCCGTCCGTGAGACACGGCTGTTGTAGATGGTACTGAAAGGCGCGAGAAGAAAACGACAGTCTTCTTAAAGAAGGTATAAAAATCAGGCAGCAGACAACAGCTGATAAAATGTCAACACATAAAAATCGATGGCTAATGGTGAGTGGGCTTGTCTTCTCTGTAAAGATTAGCGATCAGATGATCTAGTAAGTTCTACTCCTACTCAGACGCTTGTCACAGGGCCGAAAATATGCGGCGCCCGGACTTTCGCTTTTGTTCTGCCTTATAAACCTCGATGCCGTTTTTTACTTGTTGGTCTTTAGTCAAAGTAGATTGAAATGGCAAAAGAATTCCAAATGGCGATCAAAGATGAAAAACGGTGAGATGCAACGTGGCCGGTGTACTGAAGCGTTCGGTGGGCGGGCAGGTTTACACACACCGACAGAACGCTTGGCTAACCGAGTTAAGCCGTCGAACTCACTCAAGCCTGCACGCACGCACGCGACGAGATAAGTGGCTTGACTCGATCAGCTAAGCATTCTGCCGGTGCGTGTGCACTGTTCTATTAGTATGAGGAAGAGGTCCTGGAATGGGCCACCCTGGAATCAGAACTTCCAGACAGGTTTTGGCTAACACCAAGGTCCTAAACGCGTATCAGATTTGAGAAAAAGTTGTGAGAATATGTTTAAAAAACGAAATAATTGGACGGTTGAAAAAATCTCCCTATAGAGGTCGCTGACTACGCATTAACTTACCAGTTTTCGATTAGTCTGCGACAGAGCGCCCCCTGCCACCCGATGGCCCATTCCAGGGCACGGAAAGTCAAGTGGCCCATTCTAGAGCTCTTCCCTCATAGCGGAATCGTTTCCGGCCAGATGAACCGTAATCGCTTGTGTTGCTCTCAGTCTGACTCTCGAGCTCGACTCAGTTCATCCATGCGTAATGATGATCTTGGCTATAGAACCACAGCATTTTCAAGGTGCAACAAGGGCGGCATCAACAAGAGAAGCCATTATAAGTCACCGTAAAAGCTTCTAAGGGAAGGCGCGATTGTACCGGAGGAGACAAAAATAAACCGAAGGTCGCTTCTGTGATAAAAAAAGTGGGTGCTCTTGATGTCACAGAATCAAGGCGTGCTGAATCAAAATGGAAACGGGCATAAAAAATATAAACAAAACTGTGCACAATCAACGAGAAGAATGAGTACACGAGAGGGTTCGGGGCTTGGGCAAAAGGGGCGGAGCAGGGGATGGTCAGGTGGTTGAGTACACTGGAGGGTCCGGGGCATGGACGAAAGGGGCNGGGGGGGGGTGGTCAGGTGGTTGAAAACCATCCCTTGCCCCGCCCCTTTACCCTTGCCCCGGACCCTCCAGTGAACTCAACCTGCTCCGCCCCTTTGCCCATGCCCTGGACCCTCCAGTGTACTCAACCTGCCCCGCCCCCTTTGCCCATGCCCTGGACCCTCCAGTGTACTCAATCTTGTCGTTGACTGTAACGTTCACGGGACGGACAGTGGTCATGGCGGTGCGTGGTGTCTAGGCCAGTCCGAAGCCTTGCGCGTGCTCCATTGCGGTTAGGAGTTTACTCCGCAGGGTCGTTTCATCCTTATATCGCGGCAGGTCCAGGATGTTGAAACAGGTATGAGCAACGGGAAGGTGTGTGGTGCTGTTCTCATCTCCCATCGGCTGAATCACTATCCGTACGGCTTTCATCCCTGCAACGCAAACCTAATATCAGTTTCAATTTCAATTAAATAAAGGAACTGGCTATTCGGCCGGAGTTTTTCCGGCCGAATAGCCAAGTCACTATCCAGCCGGACTTTCACGGCTGAATAGCCAAGTCACTGCTCAGCCGGGTTTTCTCCGGCTGAGCAGCTTTAATTCACTATCCAGCCGGGTTTTCTCGGCTGAATAGGCCAACCACTGTTTAGCCGTTTTTTTAGCAGCAATACAGACAAATCACTAAGTCGGGCTTTCTCTTAACTTGGCGTACATAAATACCGCATAATAAGGAGAGAAACTAGCGAATAATCGAAAAATTATGCGGTTAATCAACACTTAAAAATCTCGTTTTTTTGGAGCAATCATTTGGACATTCAGTCGCTCGCGCCACGTTTTTGAGGAGCAGGAGAAATTAAGGTCTCGCCGATGATGATTTTTCATGATGATGATGAAGACCAGACCTGAAGATCTTCCTACACCATTCATCCCGAAACTGCTCAAACTCTTTCCAGTTTTGGAAAGTTATTCCCATCTCCATTGAGCAGACAAAACGTTGTGGAAACACTCAAACGAAATACTATGAAGGATAATTGGAACACTCTCTATAAATCTCGTTCGCGTGGGTTGTCGTCATTGAGATCTCGCTATTAGTCTCCTTGGAACTGGTATAACTCCTAGGTTTCTGCGGCTTCTGGAAATTTTTCACTGGAATTTCACCAAGTCTAATAATCAGCTTCAAAATTGACAGGTGGTCCCATATTGTGAAAAAAGTTCGGCCGAGCAGGCCAAATAGTGGCTTGCCCATGCAGCCGGAGAAAACTCGGCTGGATAGTGACTTGGCTATTCAGCCGGAGAAACTCCGGCCGAATAGCTTTGACCTTAAATAAATATACATCAAAATTCCGAATTCATAATATTTCACTTAATACAAGCATTTAATAAATATAAATTCTATATATAATATGCATATTACTGCAATATCACAGCTGGTGGAGAAACTTGCTACGGTTCGCCACGCGTTGATTAATTTAGTGTAATACGTGAAAATGCAAAAGCATTGATTGATACTTTGGCCAGTCAAGTGCAACATTTCAGTTTGATCAATCAATCAATCAACCACTCGCCTATTAATGTTCACGTTAGTCAATCAACCAATCAATCGACCACTCGCCTATTATTGTTCCCGTTAGTCAATCAACCAATCAACCAATCAACCGAACGTTCACTCGCCAACATAGCAATGTCAGGCATACCTTATGGCACCAAATCAATCAAGCTTTGCCCATACTACACCAAATCAATCAACGACTGGCGAACCGTGGGTCTTATGGGTTTTAACTTATGATTACCCAAAATAGGGATGCGATCACAGCCTGTCAGGAACATGAGAAACCTGTAGAAATGGCAGGATATTAAAAGTTCGATTAATAAATTCAGGGAGATTAATTATCGAATGGAAGGTGTCCTACTTCTTCTTGTCATCCAGCGATAGAGTATGAAAAACTCCCCAGAAGCTCTTGATGGTCGGATGGTCCGCTGTGAAGTCGCCCTTATAGAGCGCACACTCTTGCAGCTCTCTCCAGTCGTAGTTTTCGTTTCCGCACACCATGGCCATCAATTCACTCGGATGGAAGAGCTCGAGAACCTTTCCACCGCAGACGCGGTTGAAACCCTGAGCAAAATGAGCGAACTGCTTCTCCACCGACCTGCAATGTGCAAGGGTAGTGTGCAGTGCGCAGTGCACTTTTCCACAAAGTGACTACGAATAGGGCAAGTGAGGGACACGAGGGATGACTTTACTTGTTGAGAAGGAAGTCGACGTAAAGGTCACAGTATTCTCGACGGTTGTCTTTGGTGACGGAGATGTTGGCGCCGTTCGGCTTGAGATCCTGCACGATAATCTCCCCCAAATAATCCGTAGACACGGTGAAATTCAGCGAGAATACTTCCTCAAAGTCCTCCTCTTCATATGCCAACAACTGTTCCAATCCTCTAAAAGCACACCAAATCCATCATGACAGAATGTGCGCAGGTGCGCAGTGCGCCAATACAGTGCGCCAGTGCAGTGCGCCAGCATGGTGCGCCAGTGCAGTGCGCCAGTGCAGTGCGCCAGTATGGTGCGCCAGTGCAGTGCGCCAGTGCAGTGCGCCAGTGTGGTGCGCCAATGCATCGCGCAAGTGCATTGCGCAAGTGCAGTGCATGTTTTATAACGTGCCTACGTTGGGCGAACGAACGAACCTGCGGACACTAGGCAAAAGTCCATCCAAATCGGGGAGGGACGTCTTGATGCCGAGCAGTTTCTTATAAACGGCAAGCGGAAATCGCACATCAACGATCGTACTGTTGTAAATAGCCAAGCCGCTGAAAAAAGTATCGATCTCGGTTAAAATTCCCGTCCCTGCTAAAAGCCTTTCATTTGAAATCATCCGGTTGATTGGAGACTCACCAGATGATCCCTACGTTTCTGAACATGGAGTCGCATTCAAAGCTCTTCCCGTTGAAGTAGATGGAATGCGTCTCGTCGTAGTATTTGAACATGCCGTACCTGGGATGTGAGACAAAAGAATAATCATTTCTGCAGCTGGATACGGAGACCGTAAATCGTCCGTACTTTGGATCTATCAGCTCTCGCATCAATAACAAGAAGAACTCCTAACAAAGGTTTTACATTGTTAAAAAAAGGGCGACTCAAAATATTATTCTCACAAAAGCGCACCTTCTTCACACCGCCGGCATCTTCAGCGTCCTCGCCGACAAACCACACCTTTAACGGCCGCTTGAGCTCATCGTCTGAAAATATGAAGCTGACGTGGTGAACAAAACCAATTCAAGAGATCTGGATTAAGTTGAACACACCTCGGAAACGATAGATTTGGTTTAAGGAGTCCTCCAGGAGGTTAGCTGGAATAAGTACATCAGAGTACATCAAACATTGCGCATTATAGATCTTGTCGCTTACCACGAGAGACGTATAAGTTAAGGAAGACAATCTGTTGAGGGTTGATATTTTGCTGTCCCACTTCGACTGCTCGCCTGATGTTATGAATGACATCCATTTGGTTCATTGAATTGACTGCTTTCTGAAAGAGCAAAGTACATCTAGTTTGTAGATACTGGTGATCGAACACAGACAGATAGATAGACAGATAGACAGATAGAGAGAGAGAGAGAGAGAGAGAGTTAGACAAACAAACAGACGAACAGGTAGACAGACGGACAGACAGGCATACAGACATACAGACAGGCACACAGGCAGGCAGGCACACAGGCAGTTAGAGAGGCAGGCAGGCAGGCAGTAGACAAGCAGACAGACAGACAGACAAACAGACAGACAGACAGACAGACAGACAGGCAGACAGACAGACAGACAGGCAGACAGGCAGACAGACAGACAGACAGACAGACAGAGAGACATTCTGATTGAATTTTTATGCATTTCCCAACCTCCATTTGCATTGTCGAATCAGCCTGTAGCAACATCGTTTTGGCTTGAGGGTCAAACGTAAAAGGGTAATTGCAGAAGAACAAGGTTTCTTTCTAAAATGTAAAACAGAATGGATGGATAAGTTGTCATCAAAGGCATCTCGCAATAATGTCGAGGAATAAATACTTACCCTGACATTTTCCGATGCGCTGTACCAGTTTCGATAATCTATGGCGATATTGACTTTGCCGGTTATTTCCGGAACATAAAACATCTCGTATGGCAACTGTGCTGCTGCAGTGCGGAGTCGATTGTTCACGTCATACAGGAGAGCTAACGCATCCAGGAGTGACTGCGTTCCTTGCCAGAACTTTTTCTGCTGAATGTACTCTCCGACTTTCGGCATCGTCAGGATACCGGTCAGGGAGTCTTTGTACAACTGGAGATGAAAACCCATCAGGATCATGCCATTGCTCGACACTTCGTCAGCCGAATTCGTACCTGCACAAAGTGCTCAAAGATTTTCGCATCCGTCGCGGCGAACCAGGACTTGAGGACTTTTTCCGGCTCCTTCTGCAGACTTCTCATGGCGGTGGCCAACGGAACGACCTGCTCCATTATCGTCTCTATTACCAATGGCGTGGTGAAAATGCCGAAAAGCGGAAGAGAGAGGTAGACTCGCAGACACTCGATATCGATGGGGGTGTGTTGAAGACTGGGAATGAGCTTGATTCGGATCTGCTCGGTCAGACTTTCCCTTGTCCGCTGCAACAGGGAATATAATAACGATCAGCCCAGGTAAAACTGGTTTGCGAGACATATCATAATGAGAAGCGAACGGAGCACAGACAGACAGGTTAATAGAACAACGGACAGAAAGGCAGGCAGGCAGGCAGACATGTACACAGACAGACAAACATCAGACAGACAAACAGACAGACAGACAGACAGACAGACAGACAGACATAGACAGACGGACAGATAAGTAGGCTATCAGGCAGACAGATAGACGGACAGGTCACGGTATGAAGTTCTCATTGACTAACAGTCTTGCAAGCATCGGAAAGGCTTCGCAACGAGTCGTAAGCTTGAGTGAGGTCGACACCGCTCGTTTTCAGGCTCGTGGAAAAATGATCTTCCCCCGGTCCCAGAAACGACCCATTCCAACAGGCCAGCGATCCACAAACGGCTTCCAGTTCATGATGCGTCGTCGTGTCCAACAGAAAATCATCATCCTGAATATCACAGAGGAGCTTCACAAAGTGCTCCGCTTTGGACGTGAAAAGGGCCGGCACCTGACGGCCCGGACGTTCCGTCGCAAAATCCACAGGTGGAAGAGGCCGCGAGGTCTTGGACACGACCGCAAACGACTGATCACCTCCGGCAAATAACTCAATCAATTGCTGTCCGCGGGCGCCGTTTTCCGACGCCGGTTGAAGCAGGGAAGCAGCGCCCACCACTGGGTGCTGTGAGTTGGCGCGCAAACCGATTCCCAGTTGACCGCTTGCAGCGAGACCGAATCCGTAGAGCTTCCCGGTCGTGCGAACGTAGCAGATGGTGTGAAACCGTCCGGCACAGATTTGCGACACCGGACTGCCCATCAGTTCGAACACCTTCCGCGGGGAGAGTTGGTTGGCAAGGCCGGGACCGTGGCCCAGCTGTCCCGTTCCGGATGCACCGAAGGTGAATACACCACCCTCCAAAGTTAGAGCGACTGAATGCTCCTGACCACAGCAAACGTAAACGACCCGCTGCTGTTTGAGCGATTTAATGGGGAACGCGTGCATCCGGTCAGTGGTGTCCCCCAGGCCGAGCTGTCCGAATTCGTTGCGCCCACTCGAGAAGACGCCGCCGGATTTCGTGAGGAAGACGGAATGTGAGCCGCCCGCGGCGATCATTTTGATTGGGAGTCCCGTGAAGGCTTTGATCAAAGTCGGGGTGGTCGTCCTGCTCACGTTACCTAAGGCCAGTTGACCTGAAAGAGAAACACTTTCAAGGGAGCTTTCTGGTAAGCTAGCGCCGGTCGGTCCCTCTCCGTACATACCGAATGAATTCTCGCCCCATGAATAAACGTCTCCAACTAGAAAAGACATGGAAGACATCCCTGGCGTATAGTTTTGGTAAATCTGACAGTTAGCAACAGGTTCTTTACCATCGCTTAACGCCAAACAGAAGTCTGTCCCAGCGACGATTTGGAGGATGATTTCGTGCGCCAGTTGCTTGATCAATCTGCAAAGTATTGATGCATCAACTATGCTAGTAAAGCGTGGATGGATTAGAGGAAAGGGTGGATGACCGTGGCTACTTACTTCGGTACAGCCAGACCTTCCTCGTCACTCTCCCGTCCACACTGCCCGGCAGAGTTCCTCCCCCACGTGAAGATCTGTCCGCTGTCGCTCAACGCCAAAGAATGGTCTGAGCCAACTGCGGCTGCCACGACGTTGTGATTCTCCAGTGCTGCTATCCTTCCTGAAACCCAGTTGACGAATTCTGTCAGGCTTTAAGCACCAGTGATTGATTGATTGATTGATTGAAAGCATGATTGATCAATTGATTGATTGAACGCTTGATTGATCGATTGATTGAACGCTTGATTGATCGATTGATTGAACGATTGATTGATCGATTGATTGATTGATCGATTGATTGAACGCTTGATTGATTTAACGCATGATTGATCGATTGATTGATTGAACGGTTGATTGATTGATGGGTGGATGGATTTAATTCCATGGTTTTGAGTTCCTTCCAACACTTCCTGCAGCTTTAAATTTTACAATTATTCGCTGTACTTGTAGTTTTTGATTTACAATTTGCAAAACATTTAAATGCTAAACGCAAAATTGATGACGAATTTTTCAAGCTTTATGACAGAACTTAGCTTAGCAGACTGTCGCTTGATTGATGAATTGCGGTGTAACCGTCCTGTTTCGTATTTCAATCAATCGATTCATTGATTGAGTGCTTGTCAAAAACCTGAAGTTGCCTCCGTCTGGTCGGAGTCTCCTCGCTCTGCTCGCCCAACTTCTCAACCACTGACCCAACGTTTTTCTTCAATACTTGACACTCAAACTTCAATACTTGACACTCAAACTTCAAATTCAAGTCAATTTCTACAATATACACGAGAAAAGCCTGTCCTACCTGGTCTCCGGAAGCTTCCGCTCTCATTGGAGCGTCCCAATCGGCCGAAGTCATTGTTGCCGCAGGACCACAGAGCCCCGTCACTCATGACAAAGAGCGTGTGATGCCGTCCGGTGGCCACCTGCACCACGCTGACGCCATCACTGCTGGTGATGGTGCGGAAATTAACAATCTGCGGTTCACCGAACAATTCCACCTCCGAACTGCCCAGTCCCAGCTGGCCGTCGTGTGAATTGCCCCACGCGTACAGCGCCGTTTGGGAAGGTTCCTCCATGGAAATAACAACCGGAACAACAGCAGCTGCTGCGGATGGAAAAGGGAAAGCGGTTCAAAAAAGATGAATCGTCACGGAAAATTTTGATCACACACGTGGCAAAAACATTGCGTTAACCGAATCAAGCACTTCAACTCGGGGCTGTTTTACCAAGCGTCAATCGAGTGTAATGGCTTAACTCGGTTAGCACAAGGTTTTTGCCACTTGTGTACACAAACTGGGCGAAAAAAAGCGACTGATCGTTTTTCTTCCTAAAGATGATTTCAGTATTGTTTGATATAAGTTAGGAGTGCGTAGAAATTACAGTTGAAGTTTTAAAGATGGGCTGATTACACTGGATGTGACACAGGGATGGAAATAAATGATAGTTTGTCCATGGGGCATGAGAGAGAATCAGCTGATAAAAGTGACTTACACACGTGGCCATAATGCTTGGTGGACAAGTGAGAGCCACATCGTGACTGCGCTGAGGTAGACGCGGCTGGTCAAACTTCGAGCCAGCATTAAGCAATCTGGCCACGTGTGTGGCTGTTTAAAATGATGCAGCGGATTTTATGCGGCCAACTCGGCGGGTCCCGTTCCGTTCAGACGACGGGAGTATAAAAATCTGTGAATTGTCGTGAACTAATTAAGCATACAAACATCAAGCGCAAACTTTTTTCCTTTGACGGTGCGCTCGTGGCGCCCTCCCAGCATAAGAGTCCGGCCGAAGGTACCGTACCTCTCGATCTCAATGGACAGTTTCATGCCCTAGGGCGTGCATTCCGCCCGTGGTTGCTTTTTCAATTTAAACCTGTGCGCATGTGTACATGCACTTTGTAGCAATTTTTAAACATGTGTGTGCGTGTGTGTGTGTGTGCGCCTCAATTTAAACTGTGCGCACTTGTATGTGTGGCACCGGGGGGCGGTGCTTAGCTGCCCCTTGAGACCGAGAGGATACGGTGGGTCTGTACGGTGGTGCGTTGACAGTTGTCGCTGGGTCTCTCGTTCGTCTCAGCTTTTAACTTTACCTAAGCAACTAATTAGGCATTGACTATCCATTTTATTGCACTAGCATATTACACTCGATAAACAGTGCGGGAAAGGGGGCACACACGTAGCAAAAATCCTGCGCTAACCGAATTAGGCACTTCAACTCGGGGGCTGTATAACAGCCTGCGTCGAACGAGCGTAATGGCGTAACTCGGTTAGTACAAAGTTTTTGCCACGTGTGGACATATACACACGTGGCAAAAACCCTACGCTAACCGAATTAGGCACTTTGACTCGGAGGCTGTACAACAGCCTGCGTCGAACGAGCGTAATGGCTTAACTCGGTTAGCTTAAAGTTTTTGCTACGTGTGGGCATATACACACGTGGCAAAAACCCTGCGCTAACCGAATTAGGCACTTTGACTCGGGGCTGTAAAACAGCCTGCGTCGAACGAGCGTAATGGCTTAACTCGGTTAGTGCAAAGTTTTTGCCACGCGTGTATGAGGCATATGCGCCAGTAATAAGGGTTCAATGGATCGAGGTAGTGCGTGAGCGGCATTTGAAGTTGAACAGGTGCCACCAAAGGGCCCAAAAACTGTAAGTACTGTGGGAAAATATGAGGTGCAGAAGAGGAGGAAAATACTGGTGAGAAATTCCCATTGGAAAGGTTGCAGGCATGACGACCGACGAATCACAGACTGGTCACCGGGATGTCCTGCAACAAAAGTGCGAGTGTCTGTAATCACTCTGCTCTACTTCACGACTGTGTGGGCACGGCGCGCGATGGTCTTACATTAAGTTTCGCGTCAGGTCGGAATTCGATCTGTGCAATGCGTTTGATCTCGGACAGTTCCGAGGGTCGGACATCTTCCACGCCGCCGCTGCCGGCCAACTGGAGCAGGATGGCTTCCACATCGACGACCGACTGCTGGGGTCGCTGCTGTGAGCGATCGGAAACGCGGTAGATCAGGGCGGGATAGCCGCCTGGGAGTTTGCGATGCGTCGAACTGTAGCCGCTTTCGGGCGCCATTAGTGTGAGATCCTCCATCGATTTGGCGGACCGCAGACAGTCTTCTCGATGCCTAGAATCGGAACGGGACAGCTGCATGCAGGCCAGTTTGAGTAAGTCGTCCGTCGTCCAGTTGTGGTTGACGCAGCGCTGGCACGGCGGAATTTCCTACAAATCAAATACTGTCTTTATTTGTCTGTCTGTCTGTCTGTCTGCCCGTCTGCCTGCCTGTCTACCTGTCTGTCTGCCTGCCTGCCTGCCTGCCTACCTGTCTGTCTGTCTGTTCTGTCTGTCTGTCTGTCTGTCTGTCTGCTGCCTGTCTGCCTGTCTGCCTGTTTATCTCTGTCGGTAGGTTTTAATGCAAGTACCTGCAGTCGAGTAATCTGTTGCTCTAGCTCCTCGATACGTAACATCAATGTAGCGACACTCTGTTCGGCGCTATAATTGGAAGGGTCACACATCACCGTCGTCGACGCTGACAAATGTGAATTGTTGTTGCGGTCGGATGAATACTGGTCAACCGGTTGGGAAGAGAACGACGTCCCGGAAAAGAGTTCCAGAGTCCGCCATAGGCGGAAGAGGATAATGAACTGAGCAACTTGTTTTCCGATCGTGAAGTTGACCAGGGCGGATATATTGAGTGCAAAGCAGATTAGTACGATAAGGGCGTCCACCATCTCCCAGTAATGATGAATGATCCGACGGCCCGATGCGGCGATCCGCAGCAGCGATTCCAAGAGGAATATCGTGATGAGGATCGTTGATGTTACTTGCAACGGCCGGCGCAGGTCGAGCGCTGTTGATAATCAAAAAGTATGAGGCAAAGTCTCTATTTCGGCTCACCCTCTACTTGGTCCGTAAATCGGCTCAGTTTTGAATTTCTCTTTGACGGCAGGTGCTTGATTGTTTGATTTACTGTGCTATATCTTAGTATACTTTGACAATTCTAAAAATCAAGCAATCAAGCAGCTGCCATCAAAGGGAAATGAATGAGTGAGCCGATTTACGGACCGAGTGGAGGGTGAGCCGAAATACGGACTTTACCCCATAATAATATTTTCCCGATTAATAAAGTTCATGGTCTTACTTGTGCTGGACCATGCTAGAGCCTGTTGATGACTGATGAGACCGCCTCTGGTGCTAGAGTTCCAGCAGTCCAGCGTGATGAAAGAATCTGAACAATTACAAGCAAATTCTAATTGCCGAATTCGATCCCGGTCTACTGTATGTTCATAACATCTGCTAAGGATTTTGCTTCGTAATTGCGGTACTGCCTTATGTATCTGTTGTTGCCTGACTGTTGCCTGACTGTTGTCTGACATTAAGCGCACTGCGAATTTCTTCTCTGTCTGCCGTTCGTTAAACTTGTCGTCTTTGTCATGCCTGCTATTTTGTTTATCGCTGGTCCCTGTCCCGCCTAAACATGTATCTAATTAGCTAAAAATATCTGTCACAGACACTGTTGATGTCTGGTGTCTGTCGTTCTTCTATTCTTGTCTGTCTGCACGTATCTTTGCCAGCTTATATTTCACTATATCTGTTTATGCCTATGTGAAATAATTGTTACGTTTCCACTGTCGCATTACTGTTCCGGATTCTAGTCTGCCGTGCGATGTAACGGACAGACAAGATGTCTGTCCGTTAAACTGCACATGCTTTTTTTCTGGATTCGGTAGCTGCCTGTCTGACTTCCCTGTCTCTGAGTCACTGACGATGCCCGCCAGTTGTCTGTCTGTCGTCTGTCTGTCGTCTGTCTGTCTGCCCTGTCTGCCTTGTCTGTCCGCCTTGCTGTTTCTTGTCGCCCGCCAGTTGTCTGTGGATCGTGCCTGACTTGTACACAGGTGTCTGTCTGTCGTCTGTCTGTCTGCCCTATCTGTCCGCCTTGCTGTTTCTTGTCGCCCGCCAGTTGTCTGTGTATCGTGCCTGAATTATACATAGGTGTCTGTCTGTCTTTCGTCTGTCTGTCTACCCTGTCTGCCCTGTCTGCCCTGTCTGTCCGCCTTGCTGTTTCTTGTCGCCCGCCAGTTGTCTGTGCATCGTGCCTGACTTATACATAGGTGTCTGTCTGTCTGTCGTCTGTCTGTCTACCCTGTTTGTCCATCTTGCTGTTTCTTGTCTCCGAACACGCGCATGCTTTGTCTGTCTGTTTTGATCGGCCTGCCGTTCGTGTCTGTGTTTCTTTTCTCCCGGCCAACCACAAATGGCGACACACAGACAATAGGTTGGCGCGTACCTTGTATTGTGATATCGAGCAGAAGTAGTAGGAAAATAAATATTCCCTGAAAGAACACCAGTAGGACCGTGGTCTGGGTTGCACAAGCCGTGTAGATGTGCGGCGTCAGCGATTTCCGGAATCTGCAAGCAAAATTGTTGCAAGACTTCATCATCATCATCATCATCATCGACGCCGCGGCCGTCGCCGACGAGAGTCGTTACGGTTCACCGAGCGCGTGGGAAAAACACGGAGACGCGCGCGCGTATAACCGAAACAACAGTTAATCTGCTTATAAGGCGGCACTTCTCAACAATAAAGGCCACTTGTTTATGTTAACACCGTCGAAATATGTACATGCCCAAGACAACACATGCAGGCTAAACACGGAAAAGGTACTTTTCCTCAAAACTACGCCAGGCATGGAGATGTGTGCAACTTCCGATCGAAACTAGACTTGTTGAGGGGAAGGGAGAAGCCTGGCGCGTGGGTCGCTTGACTTGGCTGCCTGCGCGTTGAGGTCTGCGCGTTGAGGTCTGCGCGTTGAGGTCTGCGCGTTGAGGTCTGCGCGTTGAGGTCTGCGCTTGGCTGGCTATGCACAGAGGCGAGCTTCCTATACGGGAGCGATCGAGTCCATCATCATCGATCGCGAATTAAAGTCTGCTCCATTACCTGCGCTATGTACCTTGTTTTCGTGAAAGTGTATATATAGTGTACGTCGGTACGTATACACGCGAATCGATGATGAGCGAGGCGAAGCGAGGCAAACCCCGTTCAAGCGAAATAATTGATTTTACCTTGTAGAGAGAGTGGAGACCGCCGGAATAATTTGGTATGACTCACCGGTCACCGGGTTGTTCCTGGACTCAAAATTCAGGATGTCTATCGATTGGTTCGCTACTGCAGATAGTACGAAACCCAGCTCTCACAACGATCGGTTATACATTTGTACTACTCGGGACCGCGGGCGAGACCGCTCCTTGTCAGGCGCGTGCAAAGGGCGTGGTTTTGATCTGTCTGTCTGTCTGTCTGTCTGTCTGTCTGTCTGTCCGTCCGTCTGTCTGTCTGTCTAGCAGGGAAAACTCCAGTCAGATTCAGACATCATTGTGGCATCACTGCCCTAGTACTTGCAGGCACTTTATGACCCGGGCACTACCAGACAGACATGAATTACTGGGAGTCTGAAAATTTGTTCCAGATAGGAGAGCACAAATTTCCTGAAACTAGTATTGAGCCAAAACCGACACTGACACAGGCAGACACATACACAGACACGTTGACAGGCAAAACTAGACTGCACATAGGCATATGATTGACGTATGCACATAGAAGCATAGTAGAGTGACTGAAAAGACAGGCAGAGTACAGTCAGAGACCCAGACAATCGACAGACAAACATTCAGACATGCATGACTTGATATAGACAGTTAGCAGACACCGCTGTGGGGGAAACCTTTGTTGAGGCGTTGCAGTAGGCGCCAGCTGCAGACCACATCCAGACCCATGTCATGGGAACGGAGAAGTGCCAGTGCACCAATTGTGGTCGATATCGATATTAATGTCAGTATTGCGGAAAGCTGCTCTGCAACAATTAGTTTTGTAGGAGCTAACAATGCCGGCATGAGAGCGCGGACAAAAGTTGTTCGATGCGTGCAATAAAAGCAGCTGTCGGCCAAGGTCTCTCAACACTTTCACTCTTCCCTGAAACAGCGTCAGCTAGAAAATACTATTATTATAACGTACAGTACTTTTCATCAAGAAAAGAGATGTTATTTCAAAGGCGAAAACAGTTCGTCTAATCACGCTACCGCCATTTCGGCAGCTGCTCGTCTCGCAGGGCCGCAGCGGAATGGGATCGATCTCGCGGTGGTCACACCCGACTGACCACCATACACAGACACAGACACAAACACAGATCACAGACACAGACACAGACACAGACACAGACACAGACACAGACACAGACACAGACACACTCGTTATTTATTGACTGACGTCTCTACAAGGGATTCGCCACTTAAAGGGCCGTGCCGGCGGTGCACGCCACATTGGCTGTAACTTATAGTACGCTTCCGTGCATCTCTTGATTCGCTTCAGAGCTTTTTAGATCACTTCTCTCCCCCTCCCATACAATTAATTTTTTAAATCGCTCGATCTATACCAATCCGCATCCTCCCCTTAGATATCCGCCCCCAAAGACATCCGGCTGACCGACTTGTCACCCTTTTTTTTACGTGCCTGCAAATTTTCTGAGTGTCTCTGTCTGTGTCTGTCTCTACTTTGAGATTATTCATTTGTCAAGAAAGGGGACTCGATAATGATTCGTATTAATTATCAGTTAACAAAGTTCGAGTGAGAACTTACTCTTTAGCCAGACCGGATGACCGTTTCAGCATCTCGGAGCAGGACGGAGGTGCGGGAAATTTGGGCGGCACAAATATGACCATCTCCGGTGGTTGTCGCGCAAACGCCTTAATATTTATCAAATGCTCCATGGTAATCCAGTCGAGAGACCGAGCGAGTGAAGGCCGACGAAATTCATCCGCAAAAGTTGTTCCGCGGCCAAAGTTGTCCGGAGAGACGAAAAAAGAATGAGTGACGGGATCGAGCACTTGATTAACACGCGGCGAGACCGACACACACTGACACAGACAAGCGTGTTCCGATTGTCTGTCTGTCTGTCTGTGTGTGCGGTGTAAATGTGCACGGACTCTTTTCGGACTCTTCGAACGGGCGGAAAAGGATTCTCGAGTGGAGATCCGAGCCAGTGGCGCTTTAATGTCAGGAAATGAGTATTTGCTTTCCCGCTGTCTCAATCAACGGACAGCCAGCACAAGATGCCGACGCTGATTTCACAGGTCTGCATGTACTGCGCACTGTTGTTGCTGGCACTACTGCGAATGCGGTAGCGGTGACAAGCCTCCACCAGTAAACTGCGAGAGAACTTTATAACGCTGCCCACTTCAGGTACGCCAATCATATTACTGACTACCGGTCTCGTCTCTGGTTACCCTGCCCGCGTTCTATGACTTTTCAAACGCGCAACTCTCAGCGGACTGCTGTGTGTAAGTTAACAGTACACTGAAGTAGGGGCACTAATAATTTCAAGCGTGCTGACCGTTGTGACGTCACGTCGCACGCGAGCCCTAAAATCGAGATCTGGACCAGTGCTGAGCTAACTGTTTCTCTATGTGTCTGTGTCTGTGTCTGTGTCTGTGTCTGTGTCTGTGTCTGTGTCTGTGTCTGTGTCTGTGTCTGTGTCTG
>LRSR01007257.1:0-11580 GCA_001579985.1 Hypsibius dujardini
TGATTTGCCGAACAATGCACCATAAAATTCGCCGCGTTAGAGCACAAAGGATTAGGTCTGTCTTCAATGTCCACTTACCGACGATCACGGCCAAAACAACTGTGCCCAGAAAAATTTTACACATTTTGGGGTTTGACAGATTCAGGGGAAAGGTAAGAAGGTATGAAACGGCTTTGAAAAGCTGAAGAACGGATGAATTTGTGAAGCAATTCTCATCTCCTTATATATGTCTGTAAAAAAGACCGAACCGTTTTGGGCATATTTGTTATTTCTTTCCGATATATGTTTCACTCCGGATCTCGGCTTGTTCCATAACTGTTATGCTTCACTTCCGGCAGGTCAAGACAGTTACGTCGACATAGCCGCAAGTTTTGCACCGGTACGGTGTGGCGCAACACCATCGTTATTTATTGTCGTTGAACAATGCCGATTAATTTCAAGTTAACAGCACACAGCACACAGCGCACAGCGCACAGCGCACACCACACACCACACACCACACACCACACAGGGCACACCACACACCACACACCATACAGGGCACACCACACACCACACAGGGCACAGCACACAGCACACACCACACACCACACAGCGCACAGCGCACAGCGCACAGCGCACAGTACACAGCGCACAGCGCACAGGGCACAGGGCACAGCGCACCGCTTGTCAGTTTCTACTTGTATCAACCTTAATGGGCAATTAGTGAATGCTGCACATTCATTGTAACAATAATGTACGAGTACTTCGTTCATCGCTCTATTTGAAAATGCATCTCATTGCGGGTTGTTTCGGTATACAGTTACGAAATTGGAATTGCGAGACTGGTCATTTTTTGCGAAGAATACATGTCCGAATTCGCAAGCTGTGTTCATCAAATTTCGGCCACCAGCTAAACGACACCTTCTCACAATTGCATAATAAGCCTTATGAAAACATTTAGTGATACATGTACTACTGATGATCGAAAAACAATTTAATTACATCACTTTCCCGCCTGAAAGTATTCAATGACTGGAATAATTTAAAACTGACGTGAGGTTCAGGATTCATCCGTCCACGTTCATGAAATATGCAAGATACAATGAAAAGCGCCCCCTGTCGGGCGACCGAGTCACATAATAGCGGAACGGAGCGGACGGAACTTATCCGTTCCGTAATCAGTCCACAGAATCAGCTGACGTAGTGTTTTATCGCTGGATTTTCCCATCAGCTGTTTTTATTACCGTTTAATTGTGCTCCTGGCATCCAGGCATTCGGATTTGAAAATTCGTCTAACCGTGCCATCGGTACAGCAGCTTTTGGTGTGATAAGTCAGGGAAAGGTTCCAGCCTGAAGCTTTATCGAAGGAAAAACGACCTGTAAGTTCTTCTTCGGGTCAATCAATGAATCGAGCTACAACGGTGCATGGAAAAGTGAATAACTGGACGGTTTTCGTCCCGACACTTGCACGTCTTAAGCCGCCGATCTGCCTTGGATTCACTGCGATTTCTTTGCCCGTAGGTGTGATATGTTCGCTCTTCGGATCAGTGGGCTCCGGGCATCTGGGAAGTTGGCAACATGGCGACCATGTGGAAGTCTGCAGCAGATGCAAAATCTTAACGCAGCGGCTTCCTTCTTCAGCACTAGCAGTCCGCGCTACGATCCCAAGATTTTCACTGATCCTGTTGAAGCAGTTAAGGACATTCCGGATGGCGCCAAGATTCTAGTCGGCGGATTCGGACTATGCGGCATCCCGGAGAATCTAATAGGTAAAAATTATGGTTAACTCAACCAATCAATCAATCAATCACAGCGTGGCACCACCAATTTCAGTTTTATTAAAATAGTTAATACAAATCGATCAATCAACAGATGACGTATCATTCCGGTCCACATACCGCCTCAGGAACATAAACATAAAGTTCAGACATTTAACCTCAACGGAGCGTGATTGAAGAAATGTCTATTAGAGAAATGCCTTTGTTTTTGCAGGTGCTCTCGTGAAAACGGGTGTGAAAGACCTCACCGTGGTCAGTAACAACTGCGGCGTGGATGATTTTGGATTGGGACTAATGTTGAAGGCCAAGCAGATCAAGCGAATGATCTCGTCCTATGTGGGAGAGAACAAGGAGTTTGAGCGACAGTATCTGGGAGGAGAACTGGAATTGGAGCTCACTCCTCAGGGGACACTCGCAGAGAGAATACGGGCTGGTGGAGGTAAGGGCAATAATCTGAAAAAATATTAGACAGACAGACAGACAGACAGACAGACAGACAGACAGACAGACAGACATATAGATAGATAGATAGATAGATAGACAGATAGACAAGTAGAAGGAGAGAGCCAGCCAGGCGGATAGTTAGTCAAACAGTCAATCAATATAACGTTTTTATTTTTATGCAGCTGGCATCCCTGCATTCTTCACACCAACAGCTGTCGGTGAGTTGACAGTTTAGGGATACCTACCGGTAATGTTTATTTTTAGTCTGTTGTCGGAACTCGAAAGTCGCATGAAATATATCTGTGTCGGAATAATAGTATCTTATAATTGATTTCAAATCGACAATTATATTTTCTTGCGAAATTTCAGGAACGCTGGTTCATGAAGGCGGCGCTCCAGTCAAATATAGTCTGGATAAAAAGATAGCCCAAGCGAGTGACACTAAGGTGACTGGTTGCCTTCCCGCATTTATCTGAAAAAAAAGTGGTAATGAAGAAAAAAAAATTTGTTAGGAATCACGAATGTTTCACGGCCGGGAGTACATCATGGAAGAAGCGATTACCGGTGATTTCTCTATCGTCAAAGCGTACAAGGCCGACAAGCTGGGCAACTTAATTTTCCGCAAATCCGCCAGGAACTTCAACCCAGCAGTTTGTAAGGCCGGCAAAATTAACATCGTAGAAGTTGAGGAAATTGTGGAAGTTGGTCAGCTGGACCCGGAATGCATCCATGTGCCTGGGATCTATGTCCACCGGCTGATAAAGGGCGCTAAATATGAGAAGCGGATTGAAAAAATCACTCTGAAGAAACAGGCGAAGACTGGTTTGCCCACCGATCTTGATGAAATCACGAGAGAGCGGATCATCAGGAGGGCGGCGAAGGAGTTCCGAGATGGGATGTACGCCAACCTTGGCATTGGCATTCCCATGCTGGCTAGTAATTACATTCCCGACGGCATGAAAGTTCACCTGCAGAGTGAGAATGGAATTTTGGGCCTGGGGAGTTATCCGGAAAACAACCAAGTTGATCCTGATCTGGTGCGGGGCTTTTCTTTGACCTGTTAGTCACTTGGTGGTATCGTGGGATTTAATTTTTGTTCTGTATTTCTAGATAAATGCAGGAAAGCAAACCGTCACAGTTGTTCCCGGAGCCAGCTACTTCAGCAGCGACGATTCGTTCGCCATGATTCGCGGTGGGCATATCCAAGTATGAAGGATTTCTGAGAAACAGCCGTTTATCGAGAACGTGTTCCAGTCTCCTGGTGCATTAAGAATTTGTTCTTGATTTCCAGCTGACCATGTTAGGGGCCCTTCAGGTTTCTAAGAGAGGGGATTTAGCAAACTGGATGGTTCCGGGGAAGCTGGTAAAGGGGATGGGTGGAGCTATGGATCTGGTATCAGCAAGTGCTGCCGGCACGAAGGTCAGTCAGCCTGCGGTAGAACGGCAACCAAGCCTGTCATTCTATTTGCTTACCGAGCTTTTTGTTCTCCGTCTGTCTGTCTGTCTGTCTGTCTGTCTGTCTGTTTGTCTGTCTGTCTGACTGTTTGTCTGTCTGTCTGACTGTCTGTTTGTCTCTCTGCCTGCCTGCCTGTTTGTTTGTCTGTCTTTCTGTTTGTCTGCCTGTCTGTTTTCCGTTTATCTGATTGTTTTTCATGCTGTATGATAGTCTAGCTATCTGTCTGGCCAGGCTGAATAATAGAATCAGCTTTGGTGAGCACCTTACGTACATACATTACGGACTTCATGAGTGTCTACCATCCGCGAATATTTTTACAGTTCTTGTGCACGCGTCTTATCGAGCTTGGATTAATTTGCGCCGTAATTTGCTATCTTTACAGGTGGTTGTGGTTATGGAGCATACGACCAAGACAAATGAGCCGAAGATCCTGGATGATTGCTCACTGCCGCTCACCGGGAAAGCATGCGTGGATCTGATCATCACCGAAAAAGGCGTTTTTTCCGTCAACAAGGAAAATGGGACGCTAACTTTAATTGAAATTGCAGAGGGCGTTGCGGTAGCTGATATTGTTCAGACGACCGGTTGTGCTTTTGAGTTAGCTAAAGACTTGAAGCCCATGGACTAGCTGCGACATCCGAAGCATCGGACGATACAGAGGGCGTTGCGGTAGTTGATATTGTTCAGACGACCCGTTGTGCTTTTGAGGTAGCTACAGATTTGAAGCCCATGGACTAGCTGCGACATCCGATGCATCGGACCATGGCTATTTTCAGGCAGGTTTTATAAAGGAAGTTGGAACCGATTTATTGCCAATAACAGTTGACATTTGAAAAACATAGCACTACTGTCAGCAGGGTAAAAAACTAATAAACTAGCAAAAAGGAAGATTTGGTATAAAATACAAAAAACACTCAGATAGGAAGGAAGGTATTTAAATGCACAAATATTTAGATTTTCCATTTCCGGCTAAACACCCATGTCATCAAATATTCTGTCACGCCAAAAGAATCTCAAGAGCAGAGTTCAATCATCTCAAGAGTCTGTACAGACAAACTGAGCACTAATCCGGGTTGAGTCTTTGGCCAGCCCATCACAAATCTTCATCGCGAATCTCTTCGAAAGCTGAATTATTTCCGTTGCCCATATTGCGTGTCGTGACAATGACTGACAGTGTCTCGGACGTGCCGTTTTTACTTCCATCCGCTGAAGATCCGGTTTTCTTCCCACTGCTGCCGTCACCACCGACCGGACGGTTGACTTTCAAACCGCGCTTCTGCAGCATCAACTCCTCTACCATGCTCTGTAGGCATGAGCTGATCCAGATGGCCTCGTCCGAGTGAATGGTAATCCACTGCAACCTGTCGCGGCCCAGAAGGTATTCAAACATAATGGACATCTTATGGCCATGCGGGTGATCCGCGGAGTGGCCAATCTTGATGGTCTCGGAACTGCTGCTGCTGCACAGCCGCCAGCAACGCATTCTGATCACCCGGAATACCGCTTCCTGCTTGACCTGGCCGTCCACCTTCAACGGACAGATGAGATCTTTCCCGGAGAGATACGGCGCGGTCGCGGTGTAAGAAGAAGGGTAATCGATCGTGGCGCCACTGGTGAAATGGAGGGAACCGTAGCCTTTAACGGACTGAGCAACTTGCACGAATTCCTTGCGGGAGCCTTTTTGCTGGAGAGATTCGAGGTGGCGTTTTTGGTCAACAGTGGGATGTGTCCAGCCGCGGTTGATGGCGTCCACGGCCTCGACGAAGAGGAGATTGGTCCCGACCCGGGAATGTGACTCGAGGATTTCGGAATCGTAGGAAGAGTCCTATTGTTAACGACATGACGAACCATTAATTAAACCGGTTAAGTAAGCAGCGGAATCGTGTCTGAACTGACAGACAACTGCCCACGAGTATCACTAAAGGAATTTTCAATAAAAATAAGATGGTGTGGAAAAAAGTGGACACTTGGAATTTTTCATCAAGAGTTCGCGAATAAAATAAAATTATCAGTCTACCCGACCCGGTACAATATGCCTGTAGAAAGCAGATGGGCCGCCAAATTATCAAATAAGACCAATTTAACATGACCAATTTCAAAAACTTTTGAACAGTTCTGTCTATTTTTCAAATTCGTTTTAGAATTTAGAGAGAAATTATTAAGCACTTAATTTCAGGCAGAATCCATTACCAGTTACCAATTCATGTAACATAAAAGGATCCTTACCCAATAATTTTTTCGTATAACAATCCGCAAACCACCGGAAGATGCCATAATTCCCTTCGTCGCTGACTCAACTGATCCCTTCGTCGAGCGACCAATAATGCCTCCCACCGGTGTCGGCTCCTCCGCATTGGTCTTCACCACGGCAAACGGCACTTCGAACGGCGCAAGCTTCTTGAACAGCGTGCACCTTCCATTCTCTTCCACCGCGACGAAGAGCGCGAAAAAGTTGACCAACTCGATCGGCAACTTCAGCTCCTGCCCCACCAACTGCAACAGCTCCTCGCAGCTCACTTTCGGATCGACGGTCAAGTCCACAGCGTTGCCGTTCAAAAGATAGACGGAATAACGGCCGGGCTCATCAAAGTCCTCCCCGCAAGCACGTAGCTGAATTTTTCTCATAAATTCCTGAAAGATCGGCGACTGGAGAATGTTGACGCTCTGGCCCAGATTCTGCATGTACTTCTCCAGACTGTGTCGTCGACCGGACAGTTCCGCGGCCGACAGGTTGAACAACTTCTTCGGCGGGAATGCTGGCAACTCGGCGGCCGGGTAGATTGCACGGAGGCTTTCGTGGAGGTCGAAAAACTCCCGATAACGCACGGTTCCGTGGAAAGTTCCGTTGCAGTAAAGTCGGTATGACGTGTAGGATGAGCCGTAGGCGTCCAGCAACTCCTCCGTCTCGCCGATCGCGAAATGCATGACTGCGGTCTAATCTAAGTGATTCCCGCACAGTGCTCTCAATCAAGTGTGGTGGTGCATCACGGTGCTCTCAATCAAGTGTGGTGGTGCATCATGACAGGAAGACCGTCGCGTAGACCGCACGAATAGATTCACAATACGATTCACGTTACGATTCACAATACGTGAATTGTCAATGGGAACGGTGGCACTCTTTCAGATCGGCGTAGTTGATACGGTGCAGTGAGGTCAGATGGGTCCCAAAGTCTGTTAAATTTGAAGGAAAGATAACAAACAGACCTGAAACAACAGAAACTAAAAGTTCGGAGGATCTGTCGGGCATCTCCAGCAGTGGCGTGATGGTTGATTGCTAGATGGTAAGTTAGTGACCCTAATCTCAAAAAGAAGTAGGCGTTGCGCCTACCTACTATGTACGTTCTCACCTCGTAGAAGTAGGCGTACGGATTCAAGAAATCCACAATCTTCACATCCGGGAATTACAAATTCCGTTTCCGTTAAAGATATCCGTGTAACGGTAGAACATAAAAGGTTACATAAAAAGCTAGCCCTTTTATGGTCGCGGCCGTCGCGGTTGACTCAGGAAGCAAAGTGGTAGCGAAAACTGATAAGATAACGATTTAGGATATGAAGAACGGTGGCATATTCGCATCACTTGTCGTTACCGTGACATTGAAAATATCACATGAGAGAATAATAATTTTAATTCGTGGCGTCTGAAATTTCAAACTCTCAGAATGAATTCAGTTCTGAATGAGCCATCTACGGCAACCAACCACGCTGGAAAGTAGCTTGAGAAAAACGGACTTGTCAAACAATTCACTGAATTCAGCAACAACATTCCAGAGGCAGTACGGACTACGGAGTACTACCGTACGCTCGCGATCTCAAGGGGCAGCTAAGCGCCGCCTCAGTGCAGCACATACACACACACCGGTCTAAATATACAGCGCAAGGCGGGCGGAATGCACGCCTAGGGCAAAAAAGTGCCCCTTGAGATCGCGAGCGTACGGTAGTACTCGTATACTTTGCCAGTATGAGGGAAGGGCCCTGGAATGGGCCACTTGAATTTCCGTACCCTGGAATGGGCCACCGGGCGACAGGGGGCGCTCTGTCGCAAATTAACCCAAAACAGATCAGTCACGGCATAGTCAGCGTCCTCTATAGTGAGCTGTTTCCAACTGTCCAATCATTTCATTTTTTAACATGTTTTCATAATTTTTTTCAAATATGATACGCGTTTCCCGAGTTATCGATTATTTACTGTCTTTTAGAACCTTGATACTAGCCAAAACCTGTGTGGAAGTTGTGATTCGAGGGTGGCCCATTCCAGTGTACTGGAAAGTCAGGTGGTCCATTCCAGTGCCCTTACCTCATTCTCATTTACTAGTCCAGTACTCACGTTATAAGTCACGCGGTCCTGTGATAGGTTGATTGGTTGATTGATTGACGACAACCCACTTCTCACAATAAATAAACCTACACCCTCTACTACGATGAATATAAAGACCAGTAGGTGCAGCACCTGCTCAGTTTCGATAGAGTCCCTTGAAATAAGGGCTGGCCGAATTGGCAAACTTTCAACGTGGGAGATTCCACCGTAACTTCGCATCCGCTTGTGTACGGGTCGATACGTAAAACGTATGTGCCAGCTGTTTTGCGGTCAGTTCTCTTCTCAATTTAATCGAAATGAGAAGGGAAACTGAAGCGGTGCTTTCTTTGTCGGTGGCGAAATCGCCACCCCCTTCTGGTATGGCGTTGTTACAGAGCATAGCAGGGGGCAATGATTTTTTACACAATGCGTCCGTTCCGTTGCGATTCCATCCAAGCTGAACCTTCGGTGTGGCTCTTCTCAAGTGATAGAAGCTCATCTTCTTCACAGTCGGAAAACAGATAAAAAAGAAAAATAAATCAAAAACAAACTAACAAATTAATGAAATAAAAAGTCTCAAATAAATTCACAGTAGTGTCCGCAAGAGCCCGTGGGACACTGCAAGGAATGACGGAACCACTGCTCCATATGCTCCAAATGACCGCCATGCTGACAACCCTGGCACCAGACGTAGAGCCCGCGCACGGGAAGCTGACATATGCTGCAACAGTTGGTCAACTTTTTACAGTTCGTGCAGTACCAACTGGTCTTGTGGAGGTGCTTGCCGCAGTTGTTACAGCTGGTATAGACTGTAGTCGACTGCTGGTTCAGTTCGCCGACGGCGGACACATGAGACAGTTTAATCACCTCGTTGGCCACCGTGAAGAGTTGGAAGTGTGAGAGCAAGTCTGAAAGAAAAGTCCGAGTTTGAACTGTTGGAAGAACCATTTCAGAAAGCAGAAATCAATGATCCGCAGACAGGCAGGCAGAGAGAATATGAGTACAGGACAGCAAGAAGAAACTTCCGCTGAATCAATCTCGCAAGAAAGTAGTCTCACCGATATAGTCAAGCATCCATGCTTCCAGTAGAGCCTCCTTAAAATGGCTTCTGATTCTTTCCCCAAGAACCAATATCAGACTGACGGCCGTTTGTGGATCGCCTTGTTCGGCATAGAAGTGCACAGTCTCCTGAACGAGTTGACTAAAGTCAAGCGTCGGTCCTCGGGTCAGCAGGGCAGTCATGGAGCCGAAGCGAAGAGCATCTTCGTAGCTGTGATCATCAGGACCGAGGGAGCCACTTCGATTCCGATCGCGATTGATGTCTTTCGTGGCTAGTCCGTCGATGTGCGAGTCGGACCTGTCGGGGAGTTCGTGGCGCAGTTGAAACCCTTCCGTCTGCAACTGCCACGCATCTTCGTCCACCATGGTCTCCACACCGGTAAAGGGCGTATCGACTTCCTCAAACACGGTCTGCTCGTTGAAAAGAAAATCTCCCGCATTGCCGCTGGTTGGCTCCATGGCGAGCGAAGGCTCTCTTGTGGAAAGATTGCGAGTATTTCTATGAAAGATATTGTCGGAGTACGGGGCCTCAGATGTAGCATCGTCAAAGCGAAGAACATGGAGCAGTTCCTCGCGTCGTCCCTCTAAAACATACAAGAACCAAAATACTCACCAGTAACACTTCAATTCAGGCCTGCCTGCCTCCCTGTCTGTCTGTCTGTCTGTCTGTCTGTCTGTCTGTCTGCCTGTCTGCCTGTCTGCCTGTCTGCCTGTCTGTCTGCCTGTCGGCCTGCCTGTCTGCCTGTCTGCCTGCCTGTCGGCCTGCCTGCCTGCCTGCCTGCCTGCCTGCCTGCCTGCCTGTCTCTATCTGCCTGTCAGTCTGTCGAACTGTCTGGTTATATTTTGTCTACCCCGGAAATCATTACCGCTGAGATGTCGCTGCGATACTCTGTTGTCACCAGAGGAATGGCCACTCTTTTGGTTTCTATTGTTATCACTGGACGCGTAAAGGAATCCCACAATACGCCAAACTTGAGCAACTTGATTCCGCCCGTTGCGTTCAGCCACGTCCGCATTATTGGCACAAAGTTCGGCGACCGAGCGGCCGTATAGCAAGTACCCCTTTGCCGATTCCACAAACCACTCCATCGACAAGCTCTGAAACCATAATAAGAAAAAATAAAAGAAACACAGAAACAGAAGAGCATTTTAGGGCTACCAGAGTCGTTTGTCCTACCGGGACATCCTCATACGGGTACAACAGCAGCTTGCTGGTTGCGTTGAGTCGAAACTCCTCCGCTATGCTAAGCTCCTCCTTAAACATATTTTGCAGCTTCTGCTTGCCGCTCTTCCTCCCGTATCCTTGGAGGATGCGGTTGCTGCACGCCAGCGCCAAGTCACCGGAGCTGCCAATGTCCAGACCAACTGGGTTCAGCTTATCAGCCGGACGACAGGCGTCTTTGGTGACAAACTGGCTCAGCAAGCCGTCTCTAGAGCCGCTAATTATGATATTCGGGTCCAATTTCCAGACCAAGCAAGTGACCAGATCCGTTTGCTTCTCGAATGAAGCGAAGGGCACAAATGGGCGGCGAAGATCCCAGATCTACCGAGAAAATGGAACATTTGCACAAACTCAACACCATTCACAAGTAAGAATAATAAATTCGCGAAAAACATATTGTGATCGAGTGGAATTACACTGATGCTGAAATCCGTCGTCAGTGCAGTACTGGCGATATGAGTGTCATGACCAGGCCGCCATGCAATGCAGCCCGTCGGGGCGATCGTTGAAACTGTATATTCCAGTGAAGGATTCTTGTTCTCCAAGATGTTCCACACTTTGATGCACTTGTCACGACCGCATGTGGCCAGGAGAGTCTTATCCGTCGGATGGAAGTGAGACTGAAACACCGGACCGGCGTGGCAGGTGAATTCTCGCACGCAGGTGTCAGCATTCTAAACATGAATAATAAGCATTGACATGGACAACTACTGTACGATAGTGCATGACAAGAGTACGGTAACAATAGTGCATCACAAGAGTGCGGTAAGAATATCCAAGAGTATAACAACACTGACCCGCATGTCAAAAATCTGAACATTTCCGTTTTCCAGGCAGACTACAAACTCAAAGTACTGATGGGGACTAAACCGGACATCCCGTACGGCTTCTTCACTGCAAAGACATAGGCGCTCAAGGTCACTAGACGGTGCAAGTAAGCAAACCGGATGCTACGGGACAGTTCGGGACATACACACGTGACAAAAACCTTGCACTGACTGAATCAAGCACTTCAACTCGACGGCTCTCTACAACAGCCATGCAACGAGTGTAATGGCTTAACTCGGTTAGCGCAAAGTTTTTTGTCATGTGTGTACCATCTAAAAATTGTGCAATGCTCCCGATTTCGTAAGTCAAACAGGATCGCTGAGGCGTCTTGCGAACCACTCAACAGAGAGTGCACTTCAGTGGGATGGAAGCAAACTCGATTAGCAGTGCGCCTGTGTTCTGTGAAGATCATATCTGGAAACAGAAGCAATAATGTACTTTGAGCGAAAAATAGCGTTTCTTACACATCGATTCGTATTTTTATGATTCCAATTTAAGCAGAAACAGTTGTATTTAA
>LRSR01007258.1:0-12646 GCA_001579985.1 Hypsibius dujardini
GACAAGCATTAATTAACGAAGAGCGAAATTTGTGCAGTGAATCGAGGGGATCTTCTCCTCACACACGTAGACATCACGCCATACGCTCTTGGGTATCACTTCTCAAAGGAAAAACATGCAGGATTTAGTGACGCAAAATATAAATATTGACATTGGTGTGTGTTAATCGCTTCGAGAAGTCGAACAAACAGAGTTTCCGCGACTCCTATGACAAATCAAGGTGCGAAGCGGAAAACACCAAACACGTCTTTCCTAGCACTGTGCACAACATTCACCAACAACCCACACACACAGCTCGGTGACTTGAATTACTGCTACTGACTACTGAGTACTCGGATCAGACACTTCCGGCTTCTTTGGCCGTAGAACCGCCCTTGATCGTAGAGCCAGCCTTGATCATAGAGCCAGCCTTGGCCGTAGAGCCAGCCTTGGTTATAGAGCCAGCCTTGGCCGTAGAGCCACCCTTGGCAGCTTTACCAGGAAACCGGTTTTTTTCCTTGCATCAAATTAATATTCCGAACGTCTCAGCAGAAATAGGCGATACAGAAAACGAACAAAGAAATTCATATAAGTAAAGCGAGACTGGCCCAGAAAAACAGTCTTATGAACGCTTATCTTAATTCGATCGGTTTGTCGTGCACACCGCAGATACATCGCTCAAAAATGGGTTCATTCGCTGTCGCTTTGATGGCTCTTGCCTTTGCTGGGACAATTTCGGCGCAACGGAGTAGCGATCGTGATGATTCCTCATTTGTGATCACTAGTATAAACAGAGGTCGACCCAGCGGCAGCGGCACCGACAGACGCGATTCCGGGAGCTCAGACAGACGCGATTCCGTGGGCTCAGACAGACGCGATTCCGTGAGCTCAGACAGACGCGATTCCGTCGGCTCAGACAGACGCGATTCCGTCGGCTCAGACAGACGCGATTCCGGGAGCTTCAACGGCCGAGACAGTGACCGATTTGGCGGATCCTCCTCGTCCAGCCGGCTAACCGGAAGTGGAAGTCGCCCTTCATCCTCCAGAGGGCAGTTCCCCGATTTCGTGCGCATCGAAGTGGAGATTCAGCGTCTGGACAATCCTACCGGGATTATTGCAAACGGCAAGAAATGCGACACCTTCAAGTCCTGCGATCCTCGCTTGACCGCCTACCTTGACATGTGAGTTGTTTCATGTGAGTTGTAATGTAAAATAGAGCACTCACCGATTCTGATGAAATTCCTCACAGTGGGAAGCCGCTTTCACCGTGGCCGGGATCAGTTCCGGAGAAGAAGTGGCCTATTATTTTTGAAGTGTCAAACCAGAATTCGCCCACCATTGGCAAGTCGTTGAACGTGGATGTCTGTGGAGGCTCAGTTAACGTAAGAACGCGCCTCAAATGGTTTGCATGAAATAAACAATTTTTTTTTATTTTTTATATATTTTTTTCAGTAATATTGTATTATTATTGTAATAAGATTTCATTATAGAAAATAAATGCCCGTGTCCATGCAGTGGAAATGGACAGTTTGACTGGCAATGACGAGATGAACAACTTTGAATGCCTGTTCGACGTCGACCCTCGCGATATTGCCCTCGACGCGGGTTCGGCTCGCTGGGGTCCTTCGACCGAATGCAGGTCCTCAGCACAACCTGGCAAGATAAGGTAAGTTGTTTCAATACTGAGTGCGTCACCTTAAAAATGGCAAACCATTTTTTAAATAAATTATTTCTTTCTTCCTTTACAGATTATTCGCACGCCAACGCGCATATGAAATCCCTAGCACTTCTTGCCGCGCCTCTGCGTCTAGTTAATTAATCAGCCGCAGAACTTGTTTTGTAATCGATTTTGCATTATTGAAACACCTTGGCGGCCTGTTCCGAATTCCGCGTTCAATGTCCACGCCGGCACAAGCACGAAAAATAAAACACCCGAGAGTTCTACAGCAACTGTCAGTTCTTGCCATTTGAGACACGACCAAATAGTGATGTACCGGGTTCGGAAATGCTTTTGGCGACCATTTTTGTACTGTGGAATTCCGATCAAATGGTGCTGTTTCTTGGACCCCCCCCCCCAGTAAATGAGTTCCGATGAGCCGAAAAACCTGAAGTGCTTCAATCAAGTAATCAATCACGCGATTCTCAAGCAATCAAGCATGTGCAGTCTTGTGGTCTTCTATTTTTGCAACCAATCAGTGCAAGTTTTTAGGAGTCATTAAGATTCCAAAATACTTCCCCGCGTCTTTCTCATCCAAAATACTTCCCCGCGTCGACATGCGTCGTTGTATTGGTAAACTCTTCCGAGGAGGCTCGACAGAATAACTTGTCTTTATTCCAGCTCTTTCTCGATCTAATTAGACTGCGTACCGGTAACTGGCATTGAGTGCTGTAATTTCGGCGTTCCAACTCAAGACGGAAAGCAAGAACATTTGTGGGCAAAAGCCGCGGAAGTAATCGTGCGCGAAGCTCTGTGACAATCGACACAACAACAACAAGCATCGGGAAAAAAACGCGGCGGTGCTGTCCACATTCAGACAATGCGGCTTCGTAGTACTCAGCAATACGACTCACCTTCACACCCCATTAACGACGTCATTTGGGGGACGATCAAACTGGCAAAATATCAGCGCGTCCGACAGGTATAAAGTAATATGTTCCCGCACAAAAGACAGCCGAACATTTTCTTTCCCGAATTCGCCCTTTATCACAATCAACAATCAACCATGACATCTTTCTTGCCTTTCATTGGGATTTTGCTCCTATGCGTAAGTTTAATGAGCGGATCTCATACCTACAAATTTAGATCATTTTAACATTAGTATTTAACCATTTTTTAATTAGGTAATAATTTAAATGAATAACTCAGATTTAAATTTAAATAATTTTAACATTAGATAATTTCTATTTAAATAGTTTAGATAACTAATTTAGACTTTAATTTAGACAATTTTATCATTAGAAAATTTCACGTTAAATAATTTAGATATATAATTTCAATTTTAATTTAGATAATTTTAACATTTGAAAATTTTACATTAATATTTTAACTATTTTTTAATCATTATTTTAACCTGATAGGCATTGGTAAACGGCCAAAGGCGCGTTACTGCTCGAGGCTCCGCGTCCAGTGGCGGGGACCCAGACGACGACCTTTCGCCGATCCGCGGCGTGACAAGACCGTCCGTCGACTCCGGCTCCGGCTCCGGCTCCGGCTCCGGCTCCGGCTCCGACAGTGATTCCGCTAGTTTCAGTGTGACGGACCGAGATTCCGACTCGGGGAGTCGGCGTGACCGACGGCGATCCACACGGATGCCCAACAATAACGGCGATGAGTTTCCTACCAACTCCGACAGGGATACCGGCTTCGACCGCTTGACCACTCAACGAGGCGGCGACATGGGAAACGGCGACCGGGATGTGGCCGACGCTTTGGACCGGCGCCGAACGACGCCCGGATTTTTCGGCGGCGGAGATCGTGACCGTGACTCCGGCTCGTCGAACGGTGATCGCGATCATGATTCCCGATGGTCGTCCTCGCCCAGTTCGCGTCTTGACCGGTTTCCGGAGAACTACCGCGTCGAAGTAGAGGTTCAGAGGCTGGAGAACAAAGGGAGCATCCTTGCGACCGGAAGCTCTTGCGACGTCCTGAGCGCCTGCGACACAAAATTATACGCGATCATTGAAACGTGAGTTCAACTTGAAAATCCGTTTAGGAAATCTGCAAAGCTAAATTAAATCACAAAAACTAACTTTCAATAAATATTTTCTGAGTTTTAGCTCGCTCTAGTTTGCCAGACACTGAACGAAAAGTTTTAGTTACTATGGAAATTTTTTTCAAATTAGCCCGTTAATTGGGCTAAAGCTGAAGTTAAAACTAAATTAAAATTTATTTTCTTTAGAAAATTTAGTTTCTGAAGAGAAATTGAACTGACAATTCTTAATAGCTAATTTTTAGTTCGTTCAAAAAAATAATTAGTTAAATAGTTTTTGCCATTCCTAAACTTGTTTTGTATAGTGTAAAGTGTGTGCAAAGAAAAGGTACGACAAAAAAGGGGCGTATTACCTTTAGTGCCTGGAATCCGGAAGACCTTGATGCAACCTGCTTTTTTTTTAATCGTACAGGGAAAAGCCGCTTTCCGCCTGGCCGGGCTCCGTTCCGCTGGCCAAGTGGCCTGTCATATTCACCGTGACGAATGTGGACTCACCGGCCATTGCCAAAACGGTCGCTCGGGATATCTGCCAACAGCGGGACGCACTTTCGGTATGTTTCGTCTTCGGCTCAAAAGAAGACGTGGTGTTCTTTTCGTGTTTCGTCTTCGGCTGAAAAGAAGGCTCAGGGATTTACTTTAAATGTTTCGGTTGCAGTCGCAACAAGTGAGCTTGAGGGTTCGCGCGGTGGATGCAGACACCCTCACGGCTGAGGATGAAATCAATAAATTTGACTGCTTGTTCACCATCACACCGGCTTCGCTCGGCTCCGACCCGGCGACCGCGCAGTGGAGCGACTCGATGGAGTGCAAACCAACGAGCCAAGTTGGTAAAATCAAGTAAGCGTTCAATCTGCCGCAAGACCGCGGCTCTTTCATAGTAACGTATCATCTCGATCTCAAGGGACACTGCTCTACGCGTAAATAATGACCAACCCGGGCCGTGCCTTTTTTGGGGTCCAAATTTATCACCCTAGGGAGAAATAGACGGACAACCACAACTGTACAATCAATCAATCGAGCACCACGAGTAAGCTGTATGAAATCAGTCAATCAAAGAACAGTGAATCAGATTGAACGTTCAATCGAGTGCAGGGCCATACCGAAGGAGGCGGGGCTTAGCTGTCCCTTCAGATCGCGAGCATACGGTACAGTGAAAGTTCTGAGATTCGAGCGACGTCACAGTGTCGTTTCTACTTTACTGTCTCAAACTCCAAACTAGCAACGACCGGCTCCGAGCAAACGGTTCGTTAGAAACAAACTCACGTGACCGTTCGAATCTCAGAACTCTGACTGTCGAGCAATGATCGGGAAGTTCACCGATTCTACGAAAGTCTATTTGCTCTTATTTCTGAATCTGAATTTTATAAGAAAATTTCTTCTTTTTTTTACAGACTCTTCGCGCGCCAACGTGCGTACCAGATATCTTCGTCCAACTGCAACTCTCAGGCGTTCTAAAAAGGTGCTGACGATTCGTGTTTCGTTTTCGCGAAAAAATTGCGCTTTTATGCGTTTGCGTTAGAGCGACACATTTACCTGAACGAAATTCCCTGATTCGCGTGCCACGGATTCTGGCGCAGATAATTGAGTTGATCTACACTACTGCACAGTTTTCGGTGAAAAAAGTCAACAAAAAAGTGTTTTATGTCTGTGTCTGTGTCTGTGTCTGTGTCTGTGTCTGTGTCTGTGTCTGTGTCTGTGTCTGTGTCTGTGTCTGTGTTTGTGTCTGTGTCTGTGTCTATATCTGTGTCTGTGTCTGTGCGTGTGTCTGTGTCTGTTTCTGTGTCTGTGTCTGTGTCTGTACAGATAGACGAAGTAATCCTGAAATAAGCGGATGACGACGAATGACTTAACGGTCGAGGAGCCTGAAGTAGAATCTAGTTTTCTCCTGTGGCTAACTTATTGCAGACAATTATTTCCATTATAATCTTAGCGCCTGGAGTAAGCGTGATGTTAGCGTAAAATATTTTCCTCATCCAACAGGTTGGAATTAAATTATTATAACACAGTTATGTGTATCGGTATACAACTTAGAAGCACGGGGAGAAAGCAGCCTTTATCTTCATTATTCTTATTTGATGATCCTCTAAGGCGTTGTTACGTGGTAAATCTACGTTGCGGATGTTATGCTCCCAGTTTACCGTTTCCGGCTTACCAAGCGGTCCATTCTCTGACTCCGGGATGGGGAGCCTCATTGTTCATACTCTCCTCTCCAGCAGAGTGGCGGCACCCAGGAAACGCAGCATTCTTTTTTTAATTCAGATCTATATTCACATATGTTTGTATCGTTTTTGCTCGTTAACAGTCGACTCGATCGTACGCTTGAAGTCGCTCCAAGACCAAGACGCCAATTATAAAAAAGAGGAAAAATAACCAAGGGAATCTGTCGTCGTAATTATTCTATTGACGCCGATGTAGACCGTGTGGACCGGGCAATCATCCCACTCCCGCAGGCGGTGACGTAAAATGACTTGGTTACTCCCTTCCGTCTCCGCGAAATGTTCGCAACTGCTGGTAACCCTTTCCGCGAGACGCACCCGAATGTCCAATTCTACATATCCCGTACTATAAACAGCAATGTGCGTAATGCCAGCAGTACACAACTGTATCAGACACATACGGGTTAGAATGTATTCGGTACGCAGTCCATACCGACACTTGCACTTCCGGTGGGATGGCACTCAAGGCCCAACAAAAGCCCGATCGGAGATAGGATCCCACTCACATTCCTTGTTGACGCGCGCGGTTTGAAACGAAAATCCGCTCCACTTACGGAAAAGCGATCCACCAGGTGGCCCTACCCCCCCCCTCCCCTGGTGAGAGAGCAGTACCAAATTGGTCAATTTCCATTTTAGCCGTACCACTCGGAACTATTCCGAACGGAAGGAGCACACACCACACACACACACTCACACACACACACAGACAGACAGACACAGACAGGCAGACACAGACAGACATAGACATAGACACACAATCCCAAACGGAGATTGGATCCCCTTTAAATCGCAGTGCGTATATGCGCCGGACACATGCATGGATCCGCGTCGATCGACCCAATCCCAGCTGGAGGATCTTGATCCGCGCATTGGCGTGGGTTCCCTACGTAGACGCTTTCATCGGAGAACGGAAGGGGGCACAGTACACCGCTTAAATTCCTACATAACAGGACTCTTTTCTCCCATTGCAGCTCACATTCACTCAGAGCGTCCTCTCTCCTGTTTCCATTGTCATTCATCGCCACCTTTCATCCCACAACGCAAACTGCGATTTGTATAACGTGCTTTTCACCTTCATTCCTGCAAAATGGGTTCAGCAGTGCAGTCGTTGGGCTTGGGATTTTTGGGTGCCCTTTTACTGGTGCAAGTGCTGTTTTTTCAAGTGCCCACCGCGAACAGCCAGCTCAGTTTCAGCACCGGATGGGGCCATGGGAAGCGGTCGGGGAACGTCCCGGTGAACCTGGCACCGGCCGACTACCGGAACGGAAAGGCCAACGGAGATCTTTGCTCAGCCGCCTATAATGAGATGGCTGTGGCGCGGATTCAAGAACTTATACAGGTAAGCTTCAACTTTTACAGGTAACCTTCAACTTACGGACTCAGTGTGCGATAAGTATAAACATACTTTCACTATTTCAATTTCCGTGGCACCTCTCTGTGCTTCTCTCTCGGACCTCTCTCGGACAGTGAATTGGAATTCAAGGGCCTATTTTTGCTTGCAGGAAGAAGGGCTTAGGCAGTTGGCCTGTAGGAAACGATAAAACCTCACGAATATCTTCCCAACGACTCTGATTCTACGTGACCCTCAGACAGCGCGAATCGTGACTTTGGAAGAAGCTGGACACAGTTTCAGCTAACCGTTTCTCATGATATCCCCACGAATAAAGAAGTCAAGTTAACTCAGCTTTCGCAGTGACACGACTATTACCTTCAGCTGTCTGTTTACTATGAGATATGACGTGGCACGCTGGTGAACTTTTTGACGAACTTTCGTAGTCAATTTTTTTGCGTAGAACAATTTTTTTATAGCTTACAGTATGTTTAGTTATGACCTTCCACCTGCTGCTGCCGCGTGACTTTGCTGCGCCCCGGAATATGACCTCTTCATTTTTAAGACCTCACACGAATATGACCGTTAGACCACATGTGCGGTCTTTTTATACATTCCTCCGCGTTCTCAAATGAAAGCGATATTCTACTATAGAACAAGGCTTGATCGCGATATTTGTGACAGATATCCACTTAATTAAATGGGAGTGGTCTTCATCATATACCACTTGAGTAAACGCACTGAATGATGGCTTCGTTGTCAGTTTTCGTGTCGAGAGCAGTGACACACAGGGACCATGCACGGGATGACGAAGGAGTTAGATCGATAATGGCAGCTTTATGCCTCAGATAGTGGCAGCTTACGCCTCAAACTGCAAAGTCATCAAGGTCAGCCTCGGTCAAGTCCAGTACCACTCCATCCACATCCCGGTCCGTGTAACGATCCACGAAGGACTGAATCATTCCCTTTACCGTTGAGTTGTATTTCTTGAGCTGAACCTTTCCCTAGTACACATGAAAAAATAAAGTACGATAGATCGGAAGGAGGAGAAGGCAGTTCTGAACCCTTACAACGTGCCTCTAGTAAACGTGAAGCTACTCCCATTAAACTGTAATGCCACGCCCAATGACAGTCCGTCGACCTCTTGCCGATGCTTTGCATCCCCTTCTAGGCTGGCCTTGGTCCATGAACTTGCAAAGCGGATCTCGTAATTCGGCTGACCGTTGTGACGGTCAAATGTCTTTATCACCCGGGAATTCCATGCTTCCACATTGTGCGACACCAAAAAGTCCTTCACCAGCTTCGCATCACTGGCGTCACGATTTGCAGAGAAGTATGTCGTTAAGGCAGCCGGTCCGAAACCCAGGGTTCTATATCGGGGACCCAGCTCGTAAATTAATCGCTCTGTTTTAGCCCAAATCCCCGGGGACCAATGGAGTAGCGTAGTGTTTGAATTAACGCCCTTCCCATTATCAACTGCAGAATTAATGAGGAACTAGAATTTGTCAGGGCTGATCTGAGGAAGGAGCTTCCTCATGCCATTGGTGTAATAGTTGCCGAGGTTGTTGTAGAACGTGCTGACATATGCTAGAAAGGAACTCCAATTGTCGGTTGAAAAATTAAAATTGGTCGTGGCGAAACGTTTAACGTTTGATGTCGGACTTGGTGCAGAAAATGTTTGAAGAAGCACAAAAATCTTTTGCCTTTCGGGAGATGTCTAAAAAGGTCGATCAGAGCTCAGAGAAGGGTCCAAGAAGTCTTAGGCAGGTAGTGAACTTGACTGAACCAAAGCAAGAGTTTTTAATTTTCTCTTTCCTGTAATGCAAGATATTTGTTCTTAACATTTTTCCCATTCGCATTAAGAAAGGCGATTGGTGTGTCCAACGGTGTATAATACCGCTGAAGATCCCGCACGGATAGGTCATTATCCTCTGATGCTTTTATTAGCGCACTGGTCGTATTGTATTGTTCGGCTAAAGGCTTCACAAGGCATCATCCCTTTAGAGTTTTAACTCTACGAGACTTTTGATTCATACAGGAGATGTCCATTGTCCTTACCCAGTAATATAGGTGCCCAGACCGTTGAGCAGAACAGTAAGCTTCCCATTGTCGGAAACTGTTCAAGACGCAACATTGGGAATCCGAAACTTTAACTTCCCAGATAGCAATTTTTCAGGCAAAGTTTCGGGTTGGTTCCGGTTAAAAGATCCGGTTCCGGTTAAAAGTTCCGGTTCCGCAGCTTGACTTGTCATCTACCAAATAATAACTCCGCACGGACCAGAGTAATTCCTTGTATTCTGATACTGTATTTTCGCGTTAGACAGGGACAGTGTACGAGCTGTGGAACGTTTAATCGGCCACGCGGCTTTGTGCTGCGTGTACGGTGCACACAACCGTGCACACGGTCCACTCCACTACCACTGTCCCTGTCTAACGCGAAAACACAGTACATCCTGCACGATGTATTTACCGTTTGCAGAGTAGAACCATATGATTGTTCTGTGATCATTAAATCGGATGTAACATGTATGAAGTTGTTGGGACGAATAAAACAGACGGTAAACTCGCGGCGTTGAAAATTTTATCAACCCAAAAAGCGTGTGTAGAGAAATAGGGAAAATTAAGACACAACCCGGGGAAGATTAGGGGATACAATTCGTAACCAAATGGCGAACTCCCACAGCACAGCCGATTTCGCAAATTCAACTCGATCCGAATGGTGCGAGCTGCGACATTTCTAACCGTGTCATTTAAGTAAGAGGGTAATTTTGGTGAAGGTGACGGTTGGATGGGCTTGCTAGGTCTCAAACGGCAAAGTCATCAAGGTCAGCCTCTGCCAAAGCCAGTATCATGCCATCAATGGCCGGGTCGGTGTAACGGTCCAGGAAGGACTGAATCATTCCTTCCGCCGTTGCGTTGTAATTCTTGAGCTGAATCTTTGGAAAGTTGCGCCAGGCGCCTTCAATAGTTTGCGTTTCCGTCAACGAATCGGACAGCAGAACCGTATTCGGTTGGACAAGACTACAAAGGAAACAAAAGGCCCCGATTTGTGGTAACAATCTCAGTTCATTAAACCGTATGAGGTAAAATCTCTATTTCGGCTCACCATCCAAAACGGTCGATAAATCGGCTCACTCATGGTTCTCTTTGATGTCGAGTACTTGATTGTTTGATTTTCTGTGTTATATCCTAGAATACTATAGCACTTTTAAAAATCAAACAATCAAGCACTCGCCATCAAAGAGAAACCCATGAGTGAGCCGATTTATCGACCAAATGGAGAGTGAGCCGATTTACGGACCAAATGGAGGGTGAGCCGATTTACGGACCAAATGGATGGTGAGCCGAAATAGAGATTTCACCTCATACAGAAAAAGACTGCGATAGAGTGCAACTCCGCCCTCGTTGCCCTGGATGATTCTTACAGTGGATTAGGCTTTCTCCGTGCAACCGCAATTTTGTGCCACTGAATGAACCGCTGATTCTCCGGCAGTTTCAGACTTGTATATCTATTGTACAGCGCTTCCGCGCCTTCCACGTCTCCTGTGCTCATGAAAAACTGCAAACCACATATGTACATGCAATTGTACAATTGTAAAGTTACGCTTTCACCTATCTCCTCGCAATCAGGAGGCGTTGCTGAATATCGCAATTTATTTCTATTTCGGACTCACTGTCTTGTGTGCGTGGTTGGATTTCTGCGCGTGCGCTCCCGGGCGGAAGTTTTCTTGTCATTTTTTACTGTACCTGTAAGTCGAGTAGAAAATCTCCCATTGCTCTCTTCCCGTCCGTCAGGATCCGTTTACGATCCAGTCGTATGAGCATGTCCGGCTTTCCGTCCGTGCCGTTGATGACCGTCACATTGGCCACGCCCGACTCGATCATCACTCGGAGTATGGCGAACAGACCCGGTGCGTGCGCCTCACCCCAACTGTTACCGACAGTATCCGCGGAGACCTGCGCCAATGACAAGGCATCCAGTCCTTCGAATGCCTCCTCCAGCCAGAGCGTGTAACTAAACTCTTCGGCGTTCTTTTCATGGACTCCCCAAATCTTGAGGACCTCCGGAAATAAGGAAAGATACACGGCGACTGTTTCAGCACGACATTCCTCCAGGACGTTACCCAAGCGGCCGAACTTCGTCTCTAATGTTTCACCAGGCCTGTACCTAGCAAAAGAAAGGTGGCTTCTACTTGACAGAACAAAGGTGGCCTGTAACTAGCAAGCCAAAGGTGGCCTGTACCTAGCAAACCAAAGATGGCCTGTAACTAGCAAACCAAAGGTGGCCTGTATCTAGCAAGCCAAAGGTGGCCTGTAACTAGCAAACCAAAGGTGGCCTGTAACTGACAGAACAAAGATGGCCTGTACTTGACAGAACAAAAGTGGCCTGTACCTGACAGGACAAAAGTGGCCTGTACCTAGCAAACCAAAGGTGGCCTGTACCTAGCAAACCAAAGGTGGCCTGTATCTAGCAAGCCAAAGGTGGCCTGTAACTAGCAAACCAAAGGTGGCCTGTAACTGACTGAACAAAGATGGCCTGTACTTGACAGAACAAAAGTGGCCTGTACCTGACAGAACAAAGATGGCCTATACCTGACAGAACAAAGGTGGCTTGTACTTGACAGAACAAAGATGGCCTGTACTTGACAGAACGAAGGTGGCTTGTACCTGACAGAACAAGGATCGCGACATACTCACGAGTACTCTACGCTATATACCGCTATCCTGTAAAGTACTTTGATTGATCTGCTCACCATTTGTTGACAGCACCAAACTTGCTGACGTTTCCAATTGTTGCAATGTCAAAGTCAAATGAGCCGTTGGCAAATTCGTGGAACAGTTTCCCGCTGCCATGGCCTAGCAGTTCGTGTAGTCCCACGATCACATCGAATACCCTGGTGCGGTTTGATTTTAGGAGGAATTCATCAGAAGCTGACAGATAATGCAGCGGTCGTGCGGTCAGGGTCGCCGCGATGGCATTGCCCAGGTTGACGTTTTTGAATCCTGTCAAGGAAGTTATTATTTTTGAACCATTTTATTTCACAGTTGCCGCCGGTACATCGAAATGCTTCTCCGAAAAGGGATCGCTGTGGGTTATAGCGAACCTTCATTCTGTCGGATCTCATTGTAATTTGGAATATTGATGGCTGACGGTGGCCAACCATTTGCGTAGCTAATAACGGTGAGGTCTGTATAGTCCGGCTTGAGAAATTTATCCTTTTCGAATTCCCGCGGCCATGGGAGAAGTCTTAAGAATTCCTCAGCGTGGTCGACCAGCCGGGTTAATACGGCAGTTTTTGCCTTGTCCACTATAGCGACCACGCCCTCAAAACTACCACGCATACCATCTGGGTCCCTAATGAAAATAAACTTGTAATTAAATTTTATCACCACATTAAAATCTTGTTATT
>LRSR01007262.1:0-11398 GCA_001579985.1 Hypsibius dujardini
TCCCATTCAGTTTGTCTTTTCGCACCTTTTAGTTTGAACCTAATTTAAGTTGTGTGACAGCCCAAGACCCTAGTAGCAGACTGATGCCAAACTGATTGCGAGAATGTAGCACACAGCGCAGCAGCTATGCACCGCGAAGCCAAGAGCACTTTTCAAAAGGCAATTTTAATGACAAAATCTGCCCGAATTTCGGTCAGGTTATTGGGCACTGTATCTCTCGCAAAGGCACCAGTTTTAAGAAACTTTGTTTTGCTGCGTTATGGTGACAGGTTATCCAAAATAGGTTTTGATTTTCCAGAACTAATTATTTTCTTGTGTAGCAAATGAGGGTGTAACCGATAGTGGATGCTCACATGGATATGCGTTGTGACAAAAAACATTTGAGGCAGTGGGATTAGCAGTGACCAAGAAATGACGGCCCTAAATTTGTTTCCAAAGCATTCCCGAACCCGGTGCATACAGTAATTGGTTGCACGCCGAACGTCTCGTGCAAGATTTTCTTCGATGCGTTAAACAATTTCTCTACTTTCACTACTTTCGCACAATGTTTTCTGTAGAAATTAAATAAACAGCATCCGGTTCTGCGAGTGAGGATGATCAGGAAGGCATAGGGACGATGACGTGATTCACGATTGGCTAAACGAATAAATCTGTGATTGTTTTCATAATTCATTGTTTATAAGTGATGTTTATAGCAAAACAGATTAGCTTGGTTAATTGCTTGCCGATAACGCGAAACCGTTTAGGACATGTTGAATTTCAGTACTCTGCGGGGTGTAATTGTCTCCTCTTCATTATCCCGAAAAGAAGGAGGACAAAAATCGGCGATTCCACCTTGTCATTCCGCTCGGTATCTGTATTCCGTCAACTGCCTGAAGATGTTAGAAAGTCTGCAAGGTTGTCTGTTTTTCTCGCGCGAAACTGCTCGGTTTGTTTTCTCAGTTTGTGAATCTCTTAATGCGAGGGAGTTGAGCAGTTGTATCATTCCTCAACCGAGGTTGTCTGCTCTTGAACAACCATTTAAACCATTAGACCAGGTAACGAGTAACCGCATGGTTTGACGGCTATACTATCGAAGCTTCCATCGCATCATTAAGGCCTTAACCCGGCCGACTTGACAGTATTGTTGTAGCGAATGTGACAGGAACTCCCACAACCAAGGCTGCGATTATATACCGTACTGTCAACCCGAATTACCCGATGCTTTGGCCTTGTTGACAATTTTAAATGGTGGAAATTATGACAACCCGACAAATTCAATTTTTCTGAATTAACAGATGATATAGACCAAACGTGACACTTTCATACAGCAGCATTCAAACAGGCACACCGTTTGCACGGATGCGTTCAGTAAAAAATCGTGCCTGGGCGGATTTACAACTCAATCCTCCTGTCACCCATATGCAATCATTTATACGTACAATTCCAATAAACTCCACGCTCTGTCAATGGGAAATCTTCTTGAAACGGTTATTCCTCCATTAAAAATCGTGCGAAAAGATGCATAATGAATGAAACATACTTTACACATAACCTGACTGAGCTGCAGACATCGCTGAGAAACGACACATGGACGAACCGCACGGCTGCTGGCGTGGACAGCTGCTTTGTGAAGCCTCGCCTGGCCGATAAAGTCTCCATCTGCGCCGTCGGGACGGTCATCTCCGTGACGCAGCTCTTCAACCTCATCATCTTCGCCTTGTGGCGCGGGAAAGAGCCCTACATCAACCTCCACGTCGGCCTGGCCTTGGCATCCCTCCTCGCCGGTTTGAACATTCTCGCTGCAGTACCCTTAATTCTGTTTGTGGAGCCGACGAACGCCCACGCGGTGCTGCTGCATAAGGTCTTTGGTTTCTGCCTGGGTATGTACACCAACGCAGCCGCCATGATGGCCAACTTTGCCATCAGCGTGGATCGATGGCTCTCTGTGGAGTTTGCTGTTGAGTACCGAGCGACCGTCACCAAGAGGAAGACTCTGTTTATTGCCACGGTCGGAGTTTTCGGTGTGGCTTTCCTTTTGGCTACGACCGGGGATACAATCTTTTGGGAGGATATCACCGTGGACCGCTGCACATTACTGGTATGAAGAAGAGCGTTAATATGTTTTATTCAATCTCCTGACGATACAGTTTTGCGATTGCTGGAAAAAGTGAAGGCTAAAGATACCATAAACACTAGTGCACAGTACTTTTTCGTTTTCCAATTTTGTGGAATAATTTTGTGGAATAATGATGTCATTTGAGCCACTGTACATAGAATGCCTTAGCTAATAGAAAAAGCGAGAGTGATTAAGCTGCATTAAAAGAAGGAGAAAAAAAGACAAAAAATGAAAAGATTAAGCTATAGGAAGCTGAAAAGAAAGAGATGGGAAGTTTCATGATGATAGGAAAGTACAGGAAAGTACTTGGCGCAACATATATTATGTCTTTTTCGTTTCATACTGGAAACCGATCACCGACAACTTTTTGACTCCGATGCAAACTTTAAGAAGTCGGACATTGTGCTAAAATGATTGAAGCAACGGAGGCCAGAAACGCAGTATAGTATCTTCAATGTCAGTCAGGCACCATAAGTGAACATGCTTTTTATGCGAGTAGACTAACAGTTCATTTTGATAAGCTGCCGCAGAATCATGAAATGGGTTTAATTAAACCGTTGCTGGGGCATAACTTCATAATTGAAATTAGATTTTAGTTGAAAATATAAATATTCAGATTAGTTCCAAATCGGGTGTGCATGCGTGGGAGGGGGAGCAAGGTTGAATTAGTTATAGACTGTCGCCCATAAAATACTTTTTGAATTGTCGACAAATTCACACTAACTTGTAAAACTATCGTTTGTTATTTCTGCCTGCCAAAATGTGGTCCCTTTCGCACAATGGGAAATATGTCCTTCACGGCTAACACCCTTCGTATCATCTCAACAGGTGAAGCTCGTCAGCAGCGGCTTCGCATCGGAGTTCACCATGTTCTGGGTGTTCAACGGACAGTTCTGCTTGCCGCTGCTGTTCCTCACTCAACTGCGGATCCTCATGATATCCGCGACCTATCGCTTGAGACGCCTTCATCATCGACGCCAAGTTGCTCTGGCCCATCGCAATAATATGGGTAGCCACGGTTGTATTAGAAACGTTGTTCGAGCAGATCGACCTGCATCAAGGATGGGAGTGGTGCTGGTTGTATGGAGCTCCCTATGGGCGAGTATGACCGTCATATGTGGGGCACTCATCGCGAGACTTCCCTACATCATCCTGCTGTATCTGCCGCCGGCGGTGAAGCGATTTGTCAGTACGGAGATGTGGCTGGCCGCGGGCATAACGACCTTGGTGACACATTTCACCTCACCGGTGGTGTATCTACTGCTGTGGCCGGACTACCGCAAGACCCTTTTCCGTCTGTGTCTGCGGTTGAGATCGGTCGTTACGCCCCACGCTAGTATTGGTTAGATACCAGGTGCCTGCTGGGAATTTCTATCAAACCGACGACCCCTGCCAGAGATATCTTGTTTCGGAAATCGGAACGGTTGGATGGGATGCCTTAATTCATAAGGGTAGGGGGGGGGGAAGGGGCAAAATGTCCGGATTCAGAATGGTGACACGGGATGGAGGTCCCCTCATTTTTGGAGCAAATGGATTGTGTCCCATTCCACATCCCCTTCTAGATAGCTGACAAGCACGACATGCAACAATATTTACCCTGTGGACTCAGATACATCACGGTCAGTCAGCACAGTCAGTCGGTTTAGTTAGCTATAGTATCATTCACTCAGCTATGTCTGACACTTACGGTACAATTATTTTTCTGATTATTTTACGCACTCTTTGGATAGCCGTTCGCCATTTTGATAGCGTTACAATTGAAACTTCCGCAGCACCATTAAGTTCATTTTTTCATGTGACGAACATAAATTATATCTCAATTATCGAGGCTTTCCATCTACTGTGAGGCGATAACTGCGTCGTGCTTAGCATATGACGACAACTATAGTTAATACAAGTTTTATTAGTATTAGGTACATTAGTTTACAAGTATTAGTTACATACGAGAAATCCGATAGCGGGCGTGACGTTTCGCAGGCGACCGTTTGAAACCGTGTTTTAGGGACACGTTTGTTTTGAGAGAGATCCTTTAGAGAAACGTCTGCCCAAAAATAGTTACAACCGTTTGTTTGGCACACATTCCATTTCCAAGGACATGTTAAACCAGCTAATGTTAAACATTCTAGAATTGAACTGAATCTTGACGCTTAAACAATAAATTAACGGAGATTCCGATGCACAGAAAGAGCGGGGTGACCTAGTTATCCCGACATGAATATCGGTTGGTTATTCAATAGACTATCTAATTCAAAAAGTCTCCCTCTTCCAAACCCATTGACCTTTTTCCTGATCGTCAGTCTGAAATTCAGTCTTCGGTTATCCGTGCTAAAAAATGCAAATTTGCGCCGCTCCTTTCCAGTGCGATGGTGAGCCGTAAAGCTGGCATAGTCCCTCACTCCCCTTTTTTCCGTAGCAAGTCCTAAAAGCGCAGCTGCAACTCCATAAAGTGTCATAAATAAAACACTGCTCAACACATACATTACAAGGGGCGTGGTCGGCGGTGAATTTATTTTGGAGATTAAGACGGGTCTGTGAAATACATCGGCTAAAAAAGTGAATCAATCAACTTCAAACTGATGACAAAAAATGGTCACAAATCCGGTGGATTTTCTTGTTATTTGGTCTGTCTGTCTGTCTGTCGATCGTCTACCTACTTATCTTGTCAGCCCTTTCCTGCTGGAAAGGTCTCAAACAATGTTGCACTTCTACTCACGTACCCTGAAACCTTTTTAAAGTACCGGGCTCTGCCTGAACTCACTGCAAGACCTTCCAAAGTAGTGGAAAATTGGTGGATCATTCCACGCGCAAATCAGAAGCACTTTCCCGCTGAAACTGCAAGCAGCACATTATATCCGCATTATGTGCTTGAAGTTCATGGATCTTTTTGCCGTAAGCAATTAGGGATCGCACCTGTTTTGACGATAAGTTATTATTAATTTCAACATTACATCTGCGGCTTGATTTGTACTCTTACTTTTTTCACTACGAAAAAGAGCTTTTCTCGTTGTTCGCGTTTCAAGAACGTCGCCCGGAGTTGTCCCACGTTGATCCCAGTTGACCAACGTTGCCCAACATAGCCCGAGTTACCCCAACGCTGTCTTACGTGGATGAATCTTGAATCACTTTCGTAACGATGTCAAACGTTGCCCAATGTTGCTTCGTGTTAACCTAGGTTGTTCACGGTGATTAAACGCTATGGAAAGTTGTTATGCGTCATAGCGTTGAACGTTACCGAACGTTGCCCTCGCTGGTGAACGTTGCCCAACGTTACCCCACGTTGTTTGACGTTATTAAAAGTTTGCGAACGTTGCCTCACGTTGCCCTACGTTGGTGGACGTTTCCCATTGTTTGCCAACGTCGTCTTACGTTACCCTAGGTTGGTGGACGTTGCCCTACGTTGTTAAACGTTGCCCTACGCTGCCCAACGTTCACTCCCGTGGCTCGCCCGGCCATGCGTGACGTTGCTTTAGAATGATTCATGCTGCCCGATGTTACTTGAAATGTATCGTAAGCTCTTTTTAGTCAGTCGTCCTTGTGTCTTCTGTTTTGTTATGTTTATTTGTCTCTCCGACGTCATTTTGTGAATTTCTGAAGGGTGGACCAATCTACGGACGACCGATGTGCCCCATTTACCCACCCATCTACTGACCGTTGACTTACTGGCCGCGCACACAATCAATCATCGTAAAACGATGTCAAATCTATTGTCGTACGCATTTATGTGTGCTTGCACTGAGATGCTATATGTACTCTCGAGTCAGTTCTCAACGCGATTTCATTCCCCTTACCAAAAGGGCCTGGGGTGCTGGGGATCAGTACACCTCCCCGGCCTACACCACCTATAGTTGGATGAAAATTCTTCGTTTGCCATTTCGTTTTTATAGTTTATATACTGTAAGATGGTTAGAACGTCGGTCCATATACTTACTGGTCGGTCTCTTCCGTATGGCCACTTCGAGGCGATCCACCCAATGGCCCGATGCTCAGGGGGATTATGAATTACATTTTAGGTCGTGGCGGTCATTGTGAGTATGCGAGACCCCCCGTCAAGCGATATTGCACTTGAATGTGCGCTGGAACAGAAGGATTAAAAAACCCAAAACTGGTAAGAGCCTGTTGGGGGCTTAAATGTACACCCTGTTCTCGAAATGCGCCCGTCCGGTAAGACTGCTGCCCGCTGCTCAAGGACTGGGTGGCTAAAAAAATCGGAAAGCTCTGTAGATTTTAAGCGATTAGAGAAGGTGTACAACTCAGCTGACGATGCAAAGACACTCAGTTACGATGCGTGCTATTGATCATTCATATTTGTTTTTCCCCACGATCATGTAGAACTACACATAGGGATTTTTATCTCGCTGTATTAAAATGCCCGTCAGAATGACAGATGCTTCATGGAAAGTTGCCACGGGACTGCATACTTTCAGTAGCTTAGATTTACATTTACGTAACTATATTAATATTTATATATACATATCATTACGGAACTATTATTGCTAATCAGCCAAACGATGCATTGTATCGACTCTCGATGTTTGGTTGTTTGCGCTGGTCCCGTCCACTTGATCAGTCCCCAGAGGCAGTCGGCGGACCTGCCGGCTTCGACCGTGAAGGGGTTTGACGGAACGTCCTTGTCCTCTGCAGCGCCATTGACACCGGAGAACCTCCCGCACACCTTGTTGAAACAATTTGCTGCTCGCCAAATAAAATACCTATTACAAGAGGAAATAGAAGGCAAAACAAATATGTAGAGTTATTGTTTATGATTTTTAATGTTGTTTTTTAATATTGATTTCTTTCACATTTCCAGTTTGAAACAAATGTTTTGTAAAAAGAAAGTTACCGGATTAATTGCCGCGAAACTGTTAAGTAGCCAGCGCATGCCTAGTTGGAAACCAAAATTCGCGGAGAATTCTTTGGCGAAGAAAGCAATTAGTATATTAAGGGGGTAGAGGCTGATGCAGTGCCTTATGAAGGACAGAAACAATGTTCGTGAGATTTCTAATCTCCGGCGAATTCCAGGTCCATTAGCAGTTCGAAATCGTATATCCAAGAAGGTTTTTACGAAGACCATCAAGTAACTCACGCCCATTATTGCCGTCGGAATATATGTAGTCACTAAGGTGAAAACCAGCACCGAATACCAATTCGAACCCGATGCGACGTAGGAGCAACTTCCTGTTGCATTCAAGCGCTGCATAGTGAGACCTATTCCAGCAGTTGGAAAAGCATCTGACGCCATCGCCATAATCCACGGGATCAATATCAGGATTACAATAACACGCCTGCAATCCAAATATGCAAGTCTGATATAACGTCACGAAACTCTGTCTGTCTGTCTGTCTGTCTGTCTGTCTGTCTGTCTGTCTGTCTGTCTGTCGGTCTGTCGGTCTGTGTGTGTGTGTGTCTGTGTGTGTGTGTGTCTGTCTGTCTGTCTGTGTGTCTGTCCGTCTGACTGTCTGTCCGTCTGCCATTCTATCTGCTAAATCAAACAAACAAGTGGGTTAACCTTTTAGTGAAATGAGGAAAGAATTGCGGCAAGAGTGTGGCAATTAGCCGATGAATCGCAACAACACAGGTCGCATACATGCCGGCCGGATAGACAAACACGACAAAAAGCGGTTGGTACTTGCAGAAATCACGCGGAAGGTAGTATCCAGGTCCAAGGTAAACTGGTATAGTGGAAGTGGGTACGGTGACAGCTGTCGTATAAAGGTCGATGGCGATGCAATGAGCAATGAGGGCGCTGCTTGAGGATTTTCGCAGTGGCTTGTGGATGGCAATGGCTAAGAGCAGGAGGATATTGGCGACGGTTCCGACCGATACGATGGTCAGTACTGCGGTGATCCAAATGAGTAACTGAGTGCTGTGATCTGGTACAACAGTCACATTTAGAACTGTCCCGGTATTATTTTGCAGACTAAAATTGCTCATTTTGAAGCTAGATCTTAAACCCAGGAGTTCAGTATGAGACTAAAGAATTTGCTAGGACTGAAATGTCAGTTACCGAAAACACAAACTACTTTACATCGTTCTGTCTTAGAAGAGCTGTCCTCGTTGTTGGAGAATAATGACAGAAAGGTCACTAAATAGTGAAATGCATAAAGTCAGTATGTATGGGGGAAAGTCAACCCGCTCTAAATTTTATTTGGCTTGACTTTATAGGTGAGGAATAATATATTGCAAAATTATCCCGAGGTTCAAGGGCCCTTCAGCTTCAAACATGCTTGAACGAATCCCAGGAGGACATTGTTTCGGATATTAAAATGTACATTATTATTGTTATCGTCAGCCATGCCAGAGATGAAGCTCTCAACAATGAAAGGGAGCTCCTCTCAATGGGGCTTTATATATAATGGACGTTATTTTCATTAAGTTTTTAAGAGAATATTCTTCTTGGTACAACAGTAAACGGTTATAGGTTGAACGACCATGAGGTGGAGTTTGCGTGCTGCCAGAAGTATAAAAAAGATAGTGGAGTCAGTCTAATTTAAATTCAAGTGTCATAATCGAGCTATTACTTTATTTGAGGCGGGTATACGTAACATCATCGTACGAATACCGGAACCGCCAGATTTTGAATAATCTTTCATTCACTGCTGTTTCTGCATGCCCTTTTTCACGAAACTCCTGCCCTTGACGTATCGCGTGGTATAAAGTGTATAAGAGGTTAGTATTTGAATGATACTTGATGGTCTCTCACGACAACCAATGTGGGACTTTATTTGAGTCTTGAGCCTTTGATCTTTTTCATCAAAAATACACAGTATACATAGCCCGTTCGTCATTCCACAAAGGAGCTTCATTATCATAGACAGTTAGAGTTCACTATAAAAGGGAATGATTGAATGAGGATATATTTGGGCATTGGCGATCTTGATGCCTTTTAATTGGCAAGACTAAAAGCCGAAATTGTAGAAAATAAAGAAATTAAACTGTAAGCGAAAACTCACACAACCTAATAGTGTATTCAACAACAGAAACTGCAGTGGCATAAAGCTAAATTCAATGATGCTGTGGATTACTGCTTATTAATTATTGGGTGTGTTGTTAAGAATAAGTTTGGACCATTGTTCGAATGCATACCCATACAGTTACGACTTCAAGTCAAAAGTGGATAAAGTTTCAATTTTTATTTTGCACGTTGTAATCACTATAAATCCGGCTTTATTCTGTATCACACATTTACCCGCGAACTGAGCTACTCCGTCAAAGGGGGCACATATGGTCCAGCACATTTGTAGAAAACGCACCTGACACGGGTATGTTTGATGCTCATCGATGTTCGGATTTATAGCTCCGTCACATGCCAGCACTGCGGGGGCATTAAATCAGCCTTGGCCACTTGCCTACCTGACTGTTTAATTATGTTGGGAGCTTATCCTCTTCTTGACTGCAACATCCGGCAAAACATATTCACTGACTGACGCTGATATATGTCTGAAAAGATAAGAATTAATGAGCATGATGGAAAGTGACAACCTGCACCGCAACTGCTCAAGTACAAAAGCATGTAAGAAATCCGCTGTCCTTCCGAAGAGTTTCCGATCTTTCCGCGAACCAAAGAGATCGAAAATTTCACCCTTCTTACATCGCATACACAAGATAATCTTCTGTGCTCAGGGATTAAGTAGGCGGTCATGCACTGTAACAATGTATTTATTTTGGGTGCCTTTCAGCTGGCTCTAGCTGAGGTGGACAGCGCCCAATCTGCTTTCAAAGTCCGCTGTCCTAGCGGGATTGGTAAGGAGGATTGCGGCGTAGTGTGCAAGGGTCAGGCCGCAAAGGAGGACCGCAATGTCACGAGCTGTAATTACGACGGCAAAGGACTATGCATGTGCGGTTTGAGTTTGAGCCACTCTTGGCTAGAGCTTGCCACTGCTTTCTCCTCAATCTTTGATTTGATGCCCGGCCCAGCGGAATTAATTAGATTGAGCAAGCTGCTCCAAATTTCGGCAAAATAAACAAGTTCAATCAATTTATCAATTCAATTAAGACTACATGGTCATCTGTGGTTAAGAGCGAGTGCGGGCGGTGATTTAATTCGGCTCGACTCGGACCACTCTTTTTGACTTAAAGTCTGCCACCCAAGATTATGGCCACGTGTGTACTGAATCGATATCACAAATTAAAAGAGTTTGAATGAACCAAGAGACATTACGGCGTGGACAACGAAAACACCTCAACACAAATCTCAAGCACCCTTTACATAACCACAGTAGCATAACCAAGAGATTTCGGCGTCTAAACCTTCTCGTCAACCTCGTCTGTCATGATCGGATAGGAGTTTTCATAGCTATTCTCTGGGAAATGATTGAGATCCAAGTAGTCTTGATCGGCGCCCAACAGTCCGCCCAACTGCTCGGCGAGGTTGCTGAAGAGCGGTCGCAAGTTGGGGTCGGCGTGCCAGCAGGAGTACATGACATGGTAGAGCTCGCGTTTGCAGTGCGTCGGCTGTTCCGGTCGGTAGCCTTCGCGGATCTTGTCCATCACCTGCTTCCAGCCTTTGATGCCGGGGTAGGGCGTCGACCCGAGGGTGGCAATCTCCCACAGGAGGATACCGAAGGACCACACGTCCGATTTGGTGGTGAAGATGTTGTCGAACAAGGATTCGGGAGCCATCCAACGAATGGGGAGACGACCCTGTGAACGAACAAAGATAAGAAGTGGAGTAAAGTCATCCATGAAAAAAACGATGAACGCCACAGTTATAGGCAGATGCATGTTTATAGGGAAACAATTCTAATAACATAGTCTGTTTTTGCCAACCTGTCTATCTGTATGTTTGGCTTTTTGTTTGTTTGTCTGCCTGCGTGTCTGTCTTTCTATCTGTCTGTCCGACAGGTGAAGCAAGTGATGAATAACTGGATCAGGCAAACTGACACTCAGACAAGTACGGAATAGCAGCCAGAACCGGAAAATGGTAATGTACCTCGGACTTTCGTTCGTAAATGTGATCATCCGCAATGTCCCTTGCCAGGCCAAAGTCACAGACTTTACAGACAAGCTCCTCGTCTACCAGGATATTCCGTGCCGCAAGATCGCGATGCAGAATCTATATACAGTCAAAAAAGGAAGCATTTCAATAATCTAGACTTGACTGCAACGTACAGACAGACACCGTACAACGTGCGTACGTGGTGCACGGATCGTAATATACTCATGGTTGTAAAAAACACTTACACCCTTTTGAGACAAGTACTCCATGCCTCGGGCCACTTGAAAGCCAAAGGACGTCAGGTCGTGGGCAGTCAGGAGGGAGCTCTCATCCTTCATGTTTCCATAGTAGTGGCTGTTGCGACT
>LRSR01007263.1:0-10979 GCA_001579985.1 Hypsibius dujardini
CTTTAGGGCGATTCTGCCGACAAAGACGAAAACAACGCATGGAAAGTGCCCCCTTCGCGGCAGTTGCAGCAACATTCGTGGTTAATTGAACTGTGTAATTAGATGTAATTTCATTCTGCGCCAAATATGGTTGACATGAATTACGAGGAAATTTTTGGGGACGGAATTTTCAGATAAATATGATGGACAGGTACTAGTACAGGCAGACAGAGCTTTTAACGACTGGAGGGGTAAACAGCCAGTGAACAAATCTGGCAGCCAGTCAAGCAGCTGCTCGATCGACAAAGCAAGTTAATTTACATAGACATAGATAAACAGCAGACAAACAGAGTAACTGACTGATAGGAAGATAATTAACAGATAGACAAAGACAGACAGACAGACAGACAGACAGACAGACATACAGACAAACAGACAGACAGACGAACAGACAGACAGATAGACAGACAGACAGACAGACAGACAAACAGACAGACGAGCAGTCAGTGATATAGCCAGACAGGGAGCATCCAGGGACGAGACTACAACTTAAAAAAGTTTTGAACTTAGATTAACTTGGGCAAGAAACCCAATCAAGCCCCGGGCCATGGGACAAAGGGGTGCGGGAATTGTTTTCTTCCTTATTTTTATCTGAAACCGCGAATGTGATTTCGAGCCCGAGATTCCAATGTAAAATCATGATACATGTACAAATATTTTTGACAAAAATCTCACTCCGATCGGGAGGGAAAATCCTTGTTACTGCCCAAGTAAGAGTAAGTACTTACTGGTGTAGGTACGAGCTTGACGAGCTGCTGAAGACAATCGGAGCAGAAATCATCAGTGTTATGTCATCATCGACGGTTGATGCCTACGTCTTGAGGTAACGTCTACGACTGTCTGCCTGCAAATACCTCTGTTTAATTTGGCTCCTCGTTGTGAATTTGCAGTGAGAGTAGCATGTTTGTTTCGGCCGATCGGATCATCCTTAAAACATGCGGAACTACGAAATTGATTGCAGCGATCTGTCCGTTGGTCAAGCTGACGAAGCAGTACACAAGCTTGGGAGAGATCACTGTAAGGGCAGCACATGTAGGGATCTTTCTGTATTGCGTGCGCTTCAGACATCCGATCGAAAGTCCAGAGGTATGCTAAACATTTTTCGCCACAGGAGCTGTACTATTCACGAAAGGAATTTCTTCGTCCGGACCTCCAAGATCCAGTCTACAGCTCCTTCCCCATTGAAAGTAAACAGCTGGACACGGAGTTTGACGGGACAGCGTATACTTTTGGTGAAGGCGACCGTCGCTGGTATATGTACGCTTTCACCGCTGATGGCTCCCGAAATGCAGCCGCGAGTTGCTGTCTGGAAATCATGATGGAACAACTGGACCCGGCTGTTATGGCTATCTTTACCCGGAAAGTATCAGAGTCCGCCAAATCCGCTACCGAAGTATGTTCTTCTCGTTGTCTGTCTACGTTTCTATCAGTCTCTTTGTTTATCTGTCTGACTGTCATCCTGTCTATCTAATACCCTGCCTCACTAAGCTCTATTTCCTTTTATGTTTATCACCCTGAATGTTTCTCAACCTGTCTGTAACAGGGTATGTCTATACCTTGCCTCTCACCTTGTCTGTCTGCCGATGTGTCTGTGGCCCTGTCTCTCACCATGTCTGTCTATGGCCGTGTCTCTCACCATGTCTGTCTGTTGATGTGTCTGTGGCCCTGTTTCTCACCATGTCTGTCTATGGCCGTGTCTCTCACCATGTCTGCCTGTTGATATGTCTGTAGCCCTGTTTCTCACCATGTCTGTCTGTCGACTTGACTATTACTTTGTCTGTCGGCAACCATCGCCTTGTCTGTCTGTCTGTTACTTTAACTGCTGCCACTATACCTATCACATTGACTGTCTCTCGCCATGTCTGTTTTTAATTACGTCTATCGGCACAAAGTTTGAACTTACTGTTTGTCTAGCACCCGATCTGCCTGTTTATTTGTCTGCCAGCCTCTCTACGTGCACCTTCATTCTTCTACATGCATGTCTGTCTCGCACGTTATTAACTATATCCAACCGTAATCCAAATCCTTCGCAGCGAAGTGGAATCGATAAGTTGGTCGTCAATCTGAACATCGACGATTTTCTATTCGACCCGTGCGGATACTCCATGAACGGACTCACTCCGGCTGGACATTACGCCACCATTCACATCACTCCGGAATCGGCGTTCTCATACGTCAGTTTCGAAACGAACGTCCCGCTGGACCAGTACCCGGCGATTGTGAAGAGAGTCCTGGCGGCTTTCCGTCCTGGAAAATTCATCTGTGCCGTCCATGCCGATAATAAAATAAATGTAACAAACATTTACTACCGCTACTTTAGTTTTAGTTAAGGTTGAACGTTAAGCGGGGAACAGATCTAAATTGATCGTTATTTGCAGGACATGGCAAAGGAGGAAAGTCTGCGTCTGGGCTTCATAAAACTGGCGGAGGAGACGGATATCTTCGAGGGATTCAAGTTGCTGGACATTGAGGCGGTTTCGCTGCGAAACCATCGCCTGAGTTACTTGTCCTTTGTGCAGGACATCACCTGACATTCGGCCCTTCTGATCTTCCTTCATGCGCTATCGTCTGGAATGAACGCCGCTCATCTCGGCATCATCGTGTCTGTGTGTAATCTTGTCTGTCTGCCGTGTTGTGTCTGTTTGAAGTCGTGTCTGTCTACCGTGTCGTGTCTGTCTGAAGTCGTGTCTGTCTGAAGTCGTATCTGTCTGAAGTCGTGTCTGTCTGCCGTGTCTGTCTGAATGTCGTGTCTGTCTGCCGTGTCTGTCTGAATGTCGTGTCTGTCTGAAATTGTGTCTGTCTGCCGTGTCTGTCTGAAATCGTGTCTGCCTGAAGTCGTGTCGTGTCGTGTCTTGTCGTGTTTGCTGTGTCTGTTGGCATCTGTTACTTACGATCTGTTTCCCCTTCTCATTTTTATTTCGTCTCTAACGAAAAACGTCTCCTTTCCTCTTTTCTTTTGACGTATCTACTAGCATACGCTATAAAGCATAATTAGCCTATTGTAAACAGCAGTGTCCAGTAATGGTCAACGCGATTTAATCGTGAAGTCCCGGCATTATCGATCCTATCAGTACGCATACTGAATACGCAAGGCTGAAGGAACCCGTATTGACTTAAGTACAGAACGCGGAAGGACGCCGCCTAGAAGCGCAATATCGAGAACGTTTATCAATCATTTAAAAGAAATAATGAAAAATATTTAAAAGTATTGGAACCTTCAATACTTTCACAAATCTTTCTTTGACTACGTTGATTCATTATGAGCTTTATTGAATGAACGAGTAGCCTGTTCTTTTAAAATTACCAGGTGCTTCCTTAGCGGATAAGAAGATATGAGACATCGTCTTCCAGTTTCGAGCACCGAAAGTACTGGGAAAGTGCAGCGTTCCGGGTTCCTTCTGTCATACTTGGAAGTTCACATGGTTTTCCGTCTGGTCCTGAACTCGTGATCTCGAGAGCGAGGTCTGGCACAGACACATGTTCCGTACATATACAACTCATATAACTTCACGGAGACCGATATCTTACGGGAAAGCTACGAAGACACAATAAACACTTTGACAGAGTCCCACTCAGGGATGCAGGGTTCCTCTCGAGAAGACAGGGTTCTACTCGGAGAGACAGAATCCCACTCAGGGAAGCAGGGTTCCTCTCGAGAAGACAGGGTTCTACTCGGAGAGACAGAATCCCACTCGGTGAGGCAGGGTTCCACTCAGGGAGACAGGGTTCCACTCAGGGAGACAGGGTTCCACTCAGGGAGACAGGGTTCTACTCAAAAAGACAGGGTTCCACTCGGAGAGACAGGGTTCCACTCGGAGAGACAGGGTTCCACTCGGAGAGACAGGGTTCTACTCGGAGAGACTCAGGGTGAGACTGATATCTTACAATAAACATCTGACAGGGTCCCACTCAGGGAGAGGGTGGTAATGATAATGCCAGTCTTTGTTCCGCCATAACTTGCCCGACAGGCATTTTCAGCCGAAGAGTAGCAAGTAGTGACCGGGCATTATATGTAGCATCAGAAATTTTTTCAACTGTGCAGTGTGTCATGATCAGAGTTCCTTCAATTTTCTCACCGAGGCTGCTGGAAAAAAAATGTCCCGTGGGATCCTGACTGAGCTAGGGGTGCTTAGTTTAATTGTGACCTTTGTCGCGTTGAAAGGCTTGACAGTGGTACGGGGTGGAGACGTCGTCCACGGCCGGCAGCCGCGTTTGGTCACCAAACAACACTGCACCCTCGCGGAGAACTGTCAGCTTGCCGCGCAGGATCTGGACGCCGTGCTGGGTGGGGATGCCTTCCACCTGGATTCGTTCGACCATCTCTGCAGGTATGATCGGTCTTATTCTTCAAGCTCAGGCTTTGTTGGGATTAGTCAGTGTCTGTTATATACTCGGTACGGTGGTGCCTTTATCTCTGCGGCAGTGTGCTCGGCAGAAGCCTACCGTGCTTCCGCGACGGATTCACCCGCTGTCCGGAGCAGATCCAATTACTGTACAGTTGGTACTCAGCCTACCGGATAGCAGAGTCACTGGAACGTCTCCTCTGTCAGAAGGAGGAAAAACCGCGAATGGCTGCGATGAAGTATGTGGATTGCCATAATGAGCAGGAATGGATGACATGCCAAAATTCGACGAAGACGAACAAAACAGATAACGTCGTAAAAGATCAGTGCCTGTAAGTGATTAGAGCTGTCTTTGTTTATGCCTGAATTATTGTCTTGTTTTGTCTGTCTGCCTGTCTCTCTCTCTCTCTCTCTCTGCTTGATTGCCTGCCTGCTTGCCTCTGTGCATTTCTTTTATTTGTCTCTCTGTCTGACTGCTTGGGTGTCTGTGAGTCTGTCTGCCTGGGTGTCTGTGAGTCTGTCTGCCTGGGTAGCCATGTGCCTGTTTACCTGTCTGAGACTGTCTGTCCATGCATCCATCTGGGTGAATGTCTGTTTGTCTGTCTGTCTGTCTGTCTGTCTGTCTGTCTGTCTGTCTCTGTGGTTGCCTTGCATCCGAAACCTTTTTTTCCACTTCCAGCCACTTGGTCCGAAGAGATGACTGCTATCGCCCGTACATCTATCAATACTGCAGCGCTGACGCAATTGTTCATTACGAAAATATTCACGACATCTACTTCGCGAGCATGTCATGCTCGACCGGTGAAGGATCCATTGGCAAGGGCTGGCTGATCATGCTGATATCGGGTCTGGTGCTGACGGCTGCCCTCTTGGCAATTATAATGATATACTGCCGAATGCGCCGGAAATCTTAAAGGAATCGCTTAAATCTTCATAAGACAACAGACAATTCTTCATACAGACAAGACGAAAATTAGTGATCCTGGAAACAGTTTTTTCTTCCAGAGAGGTCAGAGATGAGGAGATACAGTAAAAAATGTCGATAGGTCGGAAGTAATTCGGCCGACCAATCGAAGGAAGTTTTCAATATGTAACGGGCAGACCGACAAAAACGGGAGCTGCCCCGACGAGGTAGTTACTGCTGATCCGGTCCCGAGTGGTGGCCAGCAGCCGCAGAAAGCAGTTGTCAGTCGCATCCGATTTACCGCTTTCCTTCTTTCGCAGAATAGTCTCCAAGATGAAGCCCATGAAGGCGTCCATGCATGCGCTGGTCACACTCCACAGGTTTCCGGTCACATAGGGGCTGCAAGAAGACGGAAAAGCACTACACACAGGAGCACCGCAAAAGAACGCTTCAACAAACAACTCAAAATAGGTTGAAACTTACAGGAAACCAGGAATGAGCACAAATGAAGAAGATCGTACTCTATTAGACAGACCAACTTACAGGCAGGCAGGCAGACAGACAGACAGACAAGCAGGCAGGCAGGCAGGCAGGCAGACACACAGACAGACAGACAGACACGCAGGCAGGCAGACAGGCAGTCAGACAGTCAACGAGACGACAAATAGAAAACTGATAAACAAGGCAGGGAGAATCAGGCATAGAAGGAGACCACGGGAAATAGGCCAATAGAAAAATCAAGTTCGGGTATTAACTGACCTGCCCATCATGAGCGCCTGATGGAGGAACCCCGATCCATCCATGGAGATGGAAGACTCCAGTCGGACACTTGAGCACCCGACAAGGAACATGCTAGCAGATGTGCGGCAAGAGTCGAAGAAGGACAAGTTGAAAATGTGCGACCCGGAGCCATGACCGGTGTAGCTGAGGAAGACGACGACGGAAACTCGCATTAGATACACGACTGAAGATGTTAACATGACACTAGACAATTCGAAATATTGTTTAGGAGTCGTACAGAATGAGTTCGTGATCCTCAAAGGCAGATTTGACTTGGTCCGAGGAGGGCGCCATTCCGCTGACACCGTTCCAGCTTTCTTTTAGCCTGTGTGCAGTGGACGTTTTCCGTACTTAGTCGGTAGCACAACGACAATGTTCTACGACAAGGGTAAGAACAAGAACATACTCAAATTTGCCAAGGAAGTTGTGGAAGTTGTTCTGTGCGTTCATCAAATCCCTGTCAGGGTTGACAATGTAGAAGACTTTGTTGAGTTTCAACAGTTCATTTCGTCGGTGCTCCTCCAAATGCAGGTTGACAAATTGAATGGAGGGAAGACGAGAAACCGGCTGATTGCGTAAAATGGGAATGCTTTCCCATGGCAGACCGTACATATCCTAGAGACAGAACCATTACTGTACAGAAGTCTCTGTCTATCTCACTGTATGTTCTGCCTGTCCGTCTGTCTGTCTGCTCGCATGTCTACCTGTCTACCTGTCTGCCTGCTCGTCTGCCTGCCTGTCCGTCTGTCTGCCTGTCGGTGGGTCTGTCTTTCTGCTCGTCTGTCTGTCTGTCTGTCGGCCGGTCAATCTTTAGGTCTGTCTATATGTTTCTGCACCTGCCTGCCTTATTGCATGCCTGTCTTTCCGTTCAAAATAAGGTTCTGCCTATCTGTGCTTTCATAAACCCTTTGTCCGGACAAATAAGCTTACATTGTCCAAGACCAGAATCAGTGGAGCTCGTGCCGCTGCCGGATTGGGAAGAAATTTGGTCATGGCGGTCACCAGACTAACCACCGGAGCCGAGCGCTCCGGTTCCTTAATGAGACTCGACGTCAGTGGAATAAGCTGTTCCGTCGTCAGCGTCCCACCCGCCGTCACCAGCAAGCGCAGGATACTGTCGGGCACGTCCAGCTTATCCCGTTTCACAACGGCCTTCAAAGTGTCCAGATTTGCTTTGGTCTTCTTATCTTTCCCGTCCAACAGAGGCGACAGCAGAAGTGCCTTGGCAAAGCCCAACAGCTTCTCCATGCTGTCCGTGAGATCCATCGTTTCTTGATTGAGATGCAGTCGGGTGGCCCAATACGCGCGGATCGTGGCGTGATTGGTTTGGTTCTCATTGGCTCGCTGCAGAATATCCGCCAGGTTCTCCAAGGTGGCAGCCTGGAAGCGATCTTTGGTAGTCACTTGCAATGTGATGGGCTCCACCCCGTGCTCCCAACGCGTGACCATCAAGTGGAGGATTTTCGGCTTGCTCGAGGCACGCACGGGCAGGGTGAGTTGGGTGGCACAGCAGATGCTGCAGACAACCCAACCGGAAGGTAGCAACTTGTTGTTGAGAACAGAAGAGCCGGGATGGAATGTCAGGTATTCAGCTCGCCGAATCATCTCTTCTTGCACCGCGGGCTTGGAAGCACTGAAAGCAATAACGGGAGCAATGAGCGACCACGTAACTCGAGCACTACACTGCTTGCTGTTTAGCAAAAGAAGAGGCAAAAAGACAGCAGAAAAAAGTTAAGGCATAAAAGGTAGACAGGCAAACAGACAAAGTCACTCAGACAAGTAGACAGACAGACAGACAGACAGACAGACAGACAGACAGACAGATAGACAGACAGACAGACAAACAATCAGATAGACAGACAGACAAAAATTTATTAAAACGGATCTTTACGGAATAAGACGGTTGTAATAAGCCAGTGATAAATGCTGGAGCTTCCCCGACACACAGGCGGCGGAAAGCTCGGCCAGTTTCCGCTGGATGCTAGCATCATCGAAACCGTGTCCTCTCGTTCCGGTCAGCAGTTGCAGCAACGTGGCGGTCATCCTGTTGTAAGGATAGATCGGAGACGGTCTCATGAACTCCAGCGCTTCTTCCAAGATCGTTATGGCCTTCTGAATGCCATCTGTAGAAAAAACAAACACATTCTCAAGCAGTTAGGTCTAGCTGGGTCGATGGGTACTTGACCTGACAGAACAGCTGAACTCTGGAGGGAAGATGTGTTCGCCAGGGAGAGAACTTCCTCCGCTTCCATGTCATCCCGGTTCTCCTTGAACTCAATCAACATGGTGTCCCTTCGTTTGGCCAGTCGCGTCGGTTGGGCAGCAATCTCCTCCGCCATATCCGCGGGGATCGCCGGCTCGTCCACCTCGGCCAGTTTCGGATTCTTCCGCACGGCTCGATGCCGTTCTGGTGCGACCGCAAACTCAGCCGGTCTCGCCTTCGGTCGGCCTTTTCCGGTCTCTTTCTCCGGAGTGACTGATCGAGATTCCGGCTGGGCGTTCGCTCTCTGCGAGGATGACTTTGCCCGACTGCGCTGCGGCGTGGACGGGAACATGGCGGTGAGGCGGTCTTTGATCACAGCACCCGGGGCACAGCCTCCCGGCATGGACCATTGCGAGGCAATGAGGGCGTCCAATTCATGGACGGTGCCGGTCTCGGTGATGACGAGGTTGAGCGCCTCCAGGTAGCGCGTAAACATGAAGATGTCCGGATGGGTAACGCGGAGCTCGGAGTAGGCGTTGAGGCGGTTAGCGATCTCGGCCAGTCGATCGGACGGTTTGAATCCCTGCCAGAAAAAAACAAACATGGAGCACAGCTAAATTTAGGATATCATATAAATAATTTGGTCTAAACACATGTTTATTAAATAAAATAAAACATACACTTTATATAAATGTATTGATAATTAAGGAAATTACTCCTGGATAACTTTCGACACTCGTAATCCCGCGGCCAGTCCGCCAAATATGCACATCTTCCATTCTTGTCGAGGGTATTCATGATGGAACTTCATCATGAATAAACGAGAGGCATTCGTGCTCGTATTTGCATCTACAGTAAAACTCGTCTAATGTAAACCGCGTTTATATGAAATACCTCGTCTATATTGAACTTTCCTTCTGCACCGATCGTCCTATCGTCCTTCGTCCTATACATATAACATAGGGGGGGGGAAACTTAATGTAAATATTCCCTCTATATGGTACGTTGAACAAATTTCGCGGTCAACCATGTAAGACGCACCTCCCCTATATTGAATTCGAAATTTTTCCTTGAAAATTTTCGACGAAATCGCTTGTTTCTCACTTTTAATTTTGCCTGCAAGCCACTGCCGTGTTTATCTGCGCATTGAGCTGCATGTGTTAGTTTTTGTACGTTCTAAATTTTGTTAAAATGGCACCGATCGTTGAAGTAAAACGCTGGCAAAGGTGCTAATTCTTGTCCAGAAAGTTTAGCTGTTGAAGGATCTCGGTCATACGAAACAAAATGCTGCGGCGGCTAAGTACGGAATTTCTACCGGCACTGAGTTTTACTGGGGGAAATTTCGCCCCCCCCCGTCCCCGCCCCGGGGTGCCCCTAGGGGCCCGTAGGCTAATGTAAATTCCTCGTCTAAGTTGAACAAAATTTTTGGATATTTGAGGTTTACATTAGACGAGTTTTACTGTATAATAGTATTCCTACTTCAATCGGGATGGCTCTTCTGACTGCTGACAGACAATTGACTCATCGGACGTGACACACGTGCTCACATTTGTTTCTGCACAATGCACAATGCCCCCTCCCCCCCCTGCTGGTCTACAGTATGAGGGGAAATCTGTTATTTCGGCTCACTCTCCAGTTGGTCGATAAATCGGCTCACTCATGGCTTTTCCTTTGATGGGAGGTCTTTGATTGTTTGATTGTTTATATTATATCCTAGTATACTGTAGCACGTCTGGAAATTAAACAATCAAGCACCTGCCATCAAAGAGAAATGCATGAGTGAGCCGATTAATCGACCAACTGGAGGGTGAGCCGAAATACAGACTTCGCCTCATACTTTTACTAACTATAGTACATTTATCTAGTCCTACCAAGATGACCGAAATTGCCGTTACAATCCGCCTGTTTGCACTCACTCGACTGATTCGCGTTTGCACTGCTTCCACCGCAGGAAGAGACTCGACGGGGAATTGCACCTTCGCGAAGGTAGTGACACTTATTCGAACCACCCAGCCGGATGTGGATTCTGAGCCCGTCACGGAATGCTCCTTATGCCTTTCAAGTTCCAGTAATTCTCCCTTCATTTGATTAATGTTTTCGGGAAAGTTTGACTGGCCGAGCCAGTCTGGCCCACACTAAAAATACTGTTGGAAAAGTGCCTGACAACTTAATGAGAAGTGGTCCATGAATCAACTGAAAGTGCAGACCATTCATCACCCTTTCACCACCACACCTGCGGATTCTTTTCTGCCTGACGAAAAAATTCATCTTTGATGTGCTACGAGTACAAGACGGCCTCTCCCTTTTGTGATATCTTCTGTTGGAATGAACGTCGGCTCACCCTGGCCGAGAGCAAAGTATGCATGCAGTTGATCAAAAGTCATGCGCACTGAAGCGAACACATGTGGGAGAAGCAACATTTACCGTATTCCCCCGATCTCAAGGGACAGTTAAGCCCCACCCCCTCCAGTCATCGGTTGACTGTTCAATCGAATTCACTGTGTCGTGATTGGTTGAAATTTAAGCGCAACTTGGCAGCGATTGATTGATTGATTATGCGGGATTTCTTGACGCACACATGGAATTAGTTGATTGATTGATTGTAGGTAAACAATAACAAACGGTGATGAACAGATGAGATCCGGGGTGGATCAAATTAACTGGTAGGGCAAAAAAGTGTCCCTTGAGATCGGGGGAATACGGTACGATT
>LRSR01007266.1:0-13821 GCA_001579985.1 Hypsibius dujardini
GGGACCTGTGGTACTCCGGGACCTGTAGTACTCCGGGACCTGTGGTACTCCGGGACCTGTGGTACTCCGGTACCTGTGGTACTCCGGGACCTGTGGTACTCCGGGACCTGTGCCTGTTTCTAAGTCTTCCCGTATAGCTCGCTCTCACCTGAGCAAAACTCCATGAAAATGCGAAAGTAGGCAATCTGCTGCTGTTCCCCGGGCCCACCCGCGGCCGCCGCATCCTCATTCGGTGTCTCAATATTCCATCCAAAGTACTTGACCAAATTCCCCTGCTCCAAGCTGACCAAGGCGTCGATCTCATCCCGTAATGCGTGTACCTGCTGCTTGGAGTGCTTCCGCTTATGCGACAGCGGCACCTTCTTCACCACAATATTCCGGCTGCCCAGCCCGACCACGCCGTCTCCGCTGTTGGTCAGCTCCGCCACGTAGACCACCCCGTTCTTCCCCTTGCCCAGAGTGGCCTGCAACACGTACGGCCAACGGAATTCGTGACTGCTGCTCGCGGTGTCCGGCGTGGAACCGAACCGACTGTCCCGACGCTCAAGTCCCGGCAACACCAGCCGACGGCGCTGCTCCTGCGAGGAACCCTGACCCATCCCCGTAGGTCGAGCTGGTATTGATGCGAAAACACTGGAAGACCAACTAACGTACGGCGCATGCGGGGAAGTTGCGTTTCCGATCGTCCGTCCCTCGGCGCGCGGTGTGTGTCTGTGTGTACGCGTCCCGCGGTGAAAGACCCTCTCTAATTATAGCGTATTTATCGGAGGGATATATTTATATATATGGATTTCCTCCCCCCCCCCCGTTTACTCGTGCTGTGAATGAGACCACCCAATCAATTTGCGGTGCACTAGATAGATGCACCGCCTGTATGTTACAGGACCGCGAGTGCAGATTGCGTGCAGCTGATGGGACGGACGGAGAGACACAGACCGGGGAACGTCGTGCGGTGACTGACAAGTGGGGGTTATGGTGACGTCGGTTGTGTTGAGTGATAACCGGGGTGATTATACTCTGTCTGTCTGACTGACTGTCTGTCTGTCTGTCTGTCTGACTGTCTGTCTGTCTGTCGGTGTGTGTGTATAGATTTTGGATGATACGGATTGGGGTTTGGCCTTGTGATGTGGAGGTCTGAGTACAGGGGGACATGTCTTCTCAATTTTGAAAACATCATTCAATTCGAAGATTTGGCCGTGTTCTTTTGTTGGTGGTTTAGCGGTTGGCGCGCCGGTTGATGATAACACAGAATCGTCCCTCATTCCAAAGGTTTTATCTGACGTGGTTCCTGGCTATGGGTTGGGTGTAGGACATGCCGATATGCGATTGCTACTCCTGTAGTATCTACAGTACTATATGTACTTAAAATAGATCAACGGATTCATCTGTGTTACGAGTCCCGGCCAGCGTACTATAGTATCGCTTTAGCGTAAGACGCGTCTTACCGCTTTACGAACTATAATACATCCCCAGAACCCGCTAGAACCCGAACTATAATACATTGCGAGAACCCGCGAGAAGGGCGAATCAATCGAAAAGAACCATCCGTCCCTGCCTGCCTTGAATACGGTTTTAGGGTCTACAACCTAATGAGAAACCGCGATCAAGAGGCAGTTCTCAATTTCCTGCGATTTGCAGTGAATTGTCGTCGGGAACAGGAACCGGAAGTGCCTGAACATTTGAGTATGCAGGGAGTCAAAAGAACCCCCGAACTGCGTGGCGGTCCATCCGTCCGTCCGTCCGTCCATCCGTCCGTCCGTCCGTCCATCCGTCCGCCCGTCCGTCCATCCGTCCGTCCGTCCATCCATCCGTCCGTCCATCCGTCTGTCCGTCCGTCCATCCGCCCGTCCGTTCGTCCATCCGTCTGTCCGTCCGTCTGTCCGCCAGCCGGCCAACCAGTTTGCCAACCGTCCGTGATCCGCTCCCCAGGGTCGCCACCTCTTTACCCTGCAATAACTGCAGAGCGCTGCACGAGTGAGAACGTGCTCAGTTTCTTCGTGTTTTGCCCGCCATTTTTTACTATCGTGCGAGAAATACCGTTCAGATTGTAGTGTTTGTGTGAAATCATGTGAAATCAAAGCAAATTGTCTAAACATAACATGCAGAAACTGAAAATCTTGAGCTGTTAATCAGCAGCAAAGTATTCATATATGGGCCAGAGTTACAAATGCGACGGCCTCAACCAAGGGACCTTTGAAAATACAGTAAATAAGATAAGATAAGATAAGATAAACTGAAACCTCACACCGCCTACGACCTTGCGGGATCTGTCATGTGATCGGACGACCGAAGAGCACAACATCTACAGCGGCATCACCTTACTAATAAACTGCTCAAAGTCTTTCAAAGGCACCTTCACGAATTCTGCATCTGGTGCGTCGCTCTTCGCCCGACCAGCAGCAGCCGGGTGCTTACGGTCCGTCTTGCCGTCCGGAACCGACTGCTCATCCTCGTCGTCCGACGGCGCGAACGTCACAACAGGCACACCGGTCTGCTTCGACGCCGCTGTTAAGGTCTTCGACAACAACCCACCAACGGGTCTTTGCGGCAGCGCTGTCGTCGGTCCTTCGCGGTACTTGTTCGGAGCTCTATTTGTGACGGAACAAATGCTGGTGTCGTTCGCCAGAGTCTCCAGGATGAGGTTGAGGTCGTTCTTCAGCACGCAGTAGATGAAGTCACGGCAGGCTTCGTGTCGGGCTTCCTTCAGAGTGCCGCCTCGACCGATCCCCTCGACACGGTAGCCGCCGCTAGCTCGCGCCCCTGAGACGAAGGACCGCGCGTGGTCCGGTCCGGTCCGTGCGAGCTCCTCGAGGACCAGCTCGCCGCCGCCCGGGGTGAGGCGGGCGAAGTGAGTCGCCAGGGTCACGTAATCAGTAGCGGGCATTCTAGCAATAGGGAAAAGAAATAGGGAAAATTTGGTGAAAGGAAACCGAATACTCGTCCAATTGGTCCCAATTCGATTCCGTGGAAGGAAATCAGGGCGACAGATTAACTACGAATACTTCACTTTGCCGAACCGGAACAGACCCTTGTTTTGAATTTTGTGCTGTTTTATCTACACTAACTTAGTCTCTTTGCGCTGGAGCTGACTGGACAGGGTTTGTGGTTTGTTGGCGATCGTCTTCTACAGTGCACGGCAACTGATAGTGATGGGACAATAGAAGGAAGCGTTTGTAACGCTTGAAAACTGGCGCCCGACATTATTCACCCCCGTTTAGTATCAGTTCGTAATTGTCGCGCTTTCACACAGAGAGCAAGAGTCTCCCGAGAATCATATCGTGAGAAAATACCTATCGCAACAGTTTGTGGGAGACCTGGTCTCCTTCCATTCACGTCCAGACCTTAAATGTGCCAAAGAATAAGACGACACGAATAAGTCAGGTTAAAGCGATTTTTGATGTTTCACTTTCTCTACAAGGGAAGGGCCCTGGAATGGGCCACCAGAGGGCGCTCTGTCGCAAATTCATCGAAAACAGAAGAGTCACTGCAGAGTCAGCGAACTCTAAAGTGAACTCAAGGGTGGCCCATTCCGGGACCTCTCCCTCATACCCTTATCGCCACACACGTGGAGCGAGAGAAGAAACCGATAGAACGGTTAACCGTCAAGTGGAAATTACCGTTAAAAAGCGATTGCAGCACTAATATGATTCGTAACTTAGGTAAGGCAGCTTAGCTGACGTCAAATCAGCTCGGAGGATAAAATTCATAAGAAAGTAACAAATGATTTAAAACAGAGGAACACTTGGGAGTTAGGGCAGGTTATAGGAGCCGCTTCCGGCATTTCGCCGCTCCACAATGGCAGTCAATTTTCCTGCCGAGGACCGAGTCGATTTTGTAGTTGTAGTCCCAGGTCATTTCCTCGCCAGCCTTGATGTTCTTCCGTGTGAAGAAGCCCATGCTGTAGACTAAAGGGTGAACGTAATCCCGGTACATCACCTGAGCGAAGCAGTTAGGCTCGCACGCTATAAAACAAGAGAAAGAGGTTGAAGATCACCATGCCGCACAAGCGTACACAGATAAGACGGATAGACAAACAGACGGGCAGGCAGGCAGGCAGACAGACAGACAGACAGACAGACAGGCAGACAGACAGGCAGACAGACAGGCAGGCAGGCAGACACACAGACATACAGGCAGACAGGCAGACAGGCAAGCAGGCAGGCAGACAGACAGGCAGACAGATAGATAGACAAAGAGACGGATAGACAGACAGGCAGATAGACAGGTAGACCGACAGAGAAGTGAAGTGAACCAGTACGGAGGGAAATCGCAACTCACAATGATTGAAAAAGCGTGTGAAGTTGCCGAATTTGTTGGCGTCTAGGGACAACAATCGGTCATCCGCCACCGTGGTGTCCAAACCCAAACTCTGATCTCCGTTAGCGGTTGCGTTGAGCGGCGCCCCCGCATCCAGATCCTGAAGGGTGAAGAAGTAGGTGTCCGGCCGATCGTTTCGTTCGACTTCCGTCTCGCTGAGCAATTGGCCGAGGTAGAGTCCCACGAAGGCGCCTTTCGGGATGTCACAGGTGCTCCGCACGCCCTAAGAAACACCAATGTACTGCACATGTCGCCCAACCCGCATATGAGATCCAAATTCGAAGCTCGAACGGTGCTGCAAAAAAGCGGCTTACCCATCCCTTTTTCGGGTAATCTGTAATCGAGTAGCAAGTTAGTTCAAATGCATATAGATGAGTGCTTAATGACGTTAAACTTACAATACAGCAGGACCTTCCAAGGGATCTGGTTCGTGCTCACTGAAAAAATATTTCGTTACCGGATCTTTCAGCAAGTACCCACTGATTAATAGCAGCTAAAACATGTATCAATTCTGTACCACTACTTACCGCGGTAGCGACACACAGATGAGCAAGAGCAAGCCTCACAGCACTACAAAGAAATAGCAATTGTGCTTCCCGGCAAGAAAATGGAAATGAAATATCAGGGGATGGCACAATATTGAACTAACCAACTGACTGTCTAAGTAGGTCTGTCTACTAGTATCTGCCTGTCTGTCTGTCTGTCTGCCTATCGGTCTGTCTGTCTGTCTGTCTGTCTGTCTGTCTGTCTGTCTGTCTGTCTGTCTGTCTGTCTGTCTGTCTGCCTGTCTGTCTGTCTGCCTGCTTATCTACCTGACTGCATATTTGTCTGACTGTCTGTTTACATTTCTGTCCGCAAACCTGCATCCAAGCACGCAAAATTAGTAATATCCGCCTACTTGTCGTGGTTTCCCTTTCTATTAACAGTCGTTTATTTGTTTGCCCGATCGCTCCATGCCTGTCACCAACCTCCACGAGGTAACTCTGTGGCTCGCTGAGGAGACCGTATTCGAAGGATCCTCCGCCCTCGTGAATTCTCATGCAGAGACAGTCTCCCTCGCCCGACGAGCCACAGACACCATCAGCACAGCCACACCATTCACTTCGCTTTTTAATGGCGTCCGCCTCTAGTCTTTGGCCAACCGCCGCGCTCTTCATCATCCTGTTGATGTAGACGAAGGGAGTCGGCGTGGTCCCGCCGAAGCAGTCGAAAGCCGGTATTTCAAACGGCGGGCCGACGTTGATGACTGACGGCTTCTTCCCCTTCATCTACGAAGCAACAAATTGAGAAGGCAAATTCAGACAAATTGAAGGCAATTTGTTTTAACACGACAGAAACTGGCGATATCCAGAACTGAAAATTTGTCTCTCAAAAGAAACGTGCTTGCCTGGGTCCGTCGAATGAGGAAATGCCGAGCCACGTTGACGGTAGTCTCAAAGCTGAAGTAAGTTATGGGGATAGAGGATCGAACCCGGATGAGGTAGGAGTCGAGAGCGGCGAGGTCTTTGACGAGAACGCCGCACGGTGTCACTAGTTGCATGAAAAGCAGAGAAACGTGCAGATTATAAGATAAGACATCAATGGTGCAAGGATAAGAGTAAGACAACATGAATACCATAGAAAATACAGTCTCTCTTTGCACGCCCTAAAGGAGATGAAAACAAATAGGATCATCCAGTAAGACTTCGCTTGATGCAAAACAAAAACTCGGTATATCCCACCTTACCTTTCCCAATTCGTTTCACTTCACCTACAAACACACGGAACAGACAGAGTAAGGTCACGATCACGAGAGTAAGGTTACTTCACGGTTGATGTTCGGTAGCTTATCGGTCTAGCCTTTCATCAGATTGCCCGTCGGCCTTCTTGTCCATCATCCTGTACGTCCACCTTCCTTTCTCCTGTCTGCCTGTCTGTCTGATTGTTTGCCTCACTGTTTTTCTGTCGCCGTGTTCTGTTTATCTTCCTGCCTATCAGTCCGTCAGTGTGCCTGCTTGCCCGTTTATCCGTCTAATTTCCGTTCTATCCGTCAAGTTGTCTGTCTGTCTGTCTGTCTGTCTGCCTGTCTGCTGTCTGTCTGTCTGTCTGTCTGTCTGTCTGTCTGTCTGCCTGCCTGTCTGCCTGCCTGCCTGCCTGCCTGCCTGCCTGCCTGCCTGCCTGCCTGTCTGTCTGGCTGCCTGTCGGATTGCATGCCTGCCTACCGCTCTCATTCGGTCCCTGTCTGTCAAGTGTCGATACAACTTACGGGCATATCCCAACAGCAGCGGCACCATCAGCGGAGAATGCACCGTTTTATGGTACATTTGAACGGTGGCTTCCGTTTCCTCCATCATCCGGCATCGCTCTGAGCACTCGGTGTGTGCACGCCGACGAGGTGCTTCACTATACAGAGGATACCTAAGAACAAAAAACCCCAATTTTGCGAACTTCCTCAAGTAAGGGTTTAGGGTAGACAGAACATACGACAAGTGTGTGTAGTACACACACTAGTACACACTGTGACTGTGTACACACAACAATTAGACGGCCAATAAACCAATCAAACTAAAGTCTGACGAAGACATTTACAGTAATTAACAGGTAAACAAATGCGCGCAATTGAGACTAACCTGAGAAACAATCAACGTACGGCAAAGTTAACAGTGTTTAATTGAATTATCAGACTAACCAATTAGGAGTTAGGATGAAAACATCATCGTTTTGCACAGAAAAAAATTTACGCAATCAAAAACGCGTTCAATCAATCAATCAATGGACCATTTAGTGATTGACAAAACGAATTCAATCAATCAATCAATCAATGGACCATTAACTGATTGACAAAATGAATTCTCCTTCTACAACCAATTTCTCAACCGCCAAATATCTCGGTTGACTGGTAACAGTCAGCCAATCAACCATGAATGAGGCTTACGTAGCACGAAGATTTAACAGATACGAAACTCCATGATCGGAGTTGCATTGCGTCGACTTCACTTTGGAGCCCTGCTTGAATTTTTCGTCACTGGACGAACTTGGCCGGGACACATTTTCACCGTCAGAATTGCCGTTTCCCGTAGGCGTCTGCCGCTCCCCTTTCATCCGCTTCCTCTTAGGTCCTTGCTGCGTTGGTCCTTGCTGACTTGGACCAAAAACGGTGTACGAAGACATTCCCACTGCGAATTTCGGCTTCAAAACACAAATAATCTTCCCAGAGAAGGAATATTTTGTGGAAACAGATCAAGCACACACAAAACTGCACCAGCAAAACGGGAAAATGCGTTTCAGGCAATTTTTTACCCGTAAAATGTTTCGAAATCGGACGAATTAAAACAAAAGAAATTCAGAATATTTCTAAAAAACGCTGCAACGGCGGAATTTCAATTCCACTTTTGTTTGTTTGCGTTTTCGTGCAGTGCAATTCCCGGGTGCGCAAGCAGATTGTGCAGTGCGCCCACTGATTCCCCGCCCTCTCGGCACTCTGTCCAATGGCACAACGAGGGTCAGCAAACGGTCAGCTCAGCCCGTGGCCAGTCTATCGGCATAATGTCAAGCCGCCGGAAAATTTTTTTTCTTGGACGGCGCTGACACTTGCGATATCTCACCAAAATTGTTCTTTTCACAGTTCTTAATATGTCTTATTTTCTTTGGAGCGCCCGCTGTGTCACAAGGTTTTGAATTTTTGCTCAGTGAAATATTTTTTCCTCAATAGTTTCGTTGAGCAATAATTAATTTTAGCTCAATAGTTTGAGCTAAATTAACGGCCAGCCGATGATGTGTATTGTACTGCCGCGGTCACTTTTTTGCCCGGCCAAGAAATTATCACCCCCCCCCCGGGTCTGTTCATTTGGTTGAGTATGTGACGTCATCACGCGCTTAGGACGGAGGGGCGGGGCTAAACTGACTCCATCGACTCAGGGCTTAAAATAGCAAAAAACCAACGATCTACAACCCCCTGGGGTGGGGCGCGCCCCGCCCTCGGGGGTTAATTTCTGCAGTTTCGTCAACTGTTCAAGAATTATTCTTACGAATTATCATCATTAAAAATTGGGAATATAGATAATTAAGATAATTAAATGCTTTCCCCGTACGTGTTTCGCGTTATTTGAGCTGTGTGTGTGCATCATCAAGCGGAAAAGTGCTTTCTATTTGTCGCCACTTGTTCAAGACCCGCCCCCTCCTCCCCCCCTTGGCGCAAAAGTCCCCCTAATATTGAGGGGGTGATCGCAAATCTCTTCGGATTTGAACTTTTTTAATCGTCGACATTTTGGAAAACAAAGATGCACATCTTTTTTAAAGTATGCATTTTTTGCAGTAATAGACAGTATTTTAAGCCCTGCATCAACTCCACTCCGGAGTTTTTAGCCGGAGTTGGAGCTGAAACTGTTGGAGTTGGAGTTGGAGTTGGAGTTGGAGTTGGAGTTGGAGTTGGTCTGCGCGGAGTGGGATTGTTGTGTTTCATCGAATTTTTGGCTTTGAGATTTCATTTGATTGGTTGATTAGTTGATTGGTTTATTGTGAAAAAATCAAACGTGCCCCACTTGGCCATAAGCCATGCGCGTTGCTCCGGCTCAGCAACGGAGTGTTCTCTTCTCTGTTCTACCGCGAGGAGCTAAAGCAGTATATCGACTTGCCAGCTGTGGGAACTAGTCCAATTTCTTATTGGAAGAGTTGTGTGAAATTTCCTCGATTAAAAAGGTCTGCGATTCGAGTTTTTATGGCCCCTGCCAATATTGAACGCACTTTCAATTTGTGTGATATTCTTTCTGAACGTCGTCGGCGAACGACTGAAGCAAATTTCGAGAAACTCCTGAGGTGTCGTGTGAACGGTGAGTACAAATAAAAATGTATTTTCCTGTTTTTCATTACGTATATTTAACGGGTTGAAGCGGAGTGGAGTTGGAGTGGAGTTGGAGTGGAGTCGGAGTGGAGTTGGAGTGGAGTTGGAGTGGAGTTGGAGTGGAGTCGGAGTGGAGTCGGAGTGGAGTTGGAGTGGAGTTGGAGTGGAGTCGGAGTGGAGTCGGAGTGGAGTTGTAGTGGAGTCGGAGTGGAGTTGGAGTGGATTCGGAGTGGAGTCGGAGTGGAGTTGGAGTGGAGTCGGAGTGGAGTTGTAGTGGAGTCGGAGTGGAGTTGGAGTTGGAGTGGAGTTGGAGTGGGGTCTTGTAGGGTTGTTAATTCCTACGGCTGAGCCCCAATAGGAGCGGAATAGGAGTCGAGCGGAGCGGAATAGGAGTAAATAGGAGCTGAGCGGAGCATGTTGGAACTTATAAGAGCAGAAAATGCGACTATTTCTAGGTTGAATACTATGAAAGATCTATAATTTATTATAGTAACAGTACTAGTAGTAGTAACAAAAAATTGAACGTGGTATAATTTACTGAGCAAGAGAATTGGCGAAAAGTTCAGCCACCGTAAAAAAGTATCAACAGGTCGCGCAACAGCCAAATACTCCAGTATACTTGTACTGTACTGTACACTGTACAGTACACAGTGCCTGAAACGCATAGTTTGTCTATGTCTAAGTGAAAGTCCACAAAACCAGCTCAGAACAACTTTTATTGAAACGAATCATCACTAATTGTGTTAGGCGTTCGAACGGTTTCATTTAGGCCTTATGTTCTTATTTGCTCCCGTGTGTTCCTCTTTGCTCCTACGTGCCCCTACGTGCTCCTACGTGCTCCTACGTGCTCCTACGTGCTCCTACAATAAAACGAAGTACCTTGGGGAGCTCGACGGGTCCACGTTTTGTCCCGCGCTGAGCTGATGAAGGACAGCTTCCCCATCCAAAACTTTCTGAACAGCCTTTCTCCTGGGTGTGTTCGTCATCGTCGGACACGACGTCCAGTTTGACATTAAGGTACGTGGTTGCAAGAAAAGGAGACGTCCGTTAATGGAAGGCCATTAGTGTTAAATAAAAACACGTCATCGTTAGTTCCGCGTAAATAGATAAACCTACCTAAAGGTAAATTATGAAAAGACGGCATGCTAATCATGCAAAGACACTAACAGTAACACAGGAAAACTCGCAACAGATACTGGGATAATCAGTCAGGCACTAAGGCAATCAGTCATAGAGGGAGCCAAACAAACACACACACACACAGACCAGCAGATAGACAGACAGATGAACTGCTAGACAGATACACAGATAGGCAGGCACGCAGTTAGGTAAGACAAGCAGGTCAACATAAAAGACACCTTTCCCAAAAGTAGAAAAACAGCGAAAGAAACAGGGCAGAGAAGAAGATAGACAGACATGTAACTATCATATTTTTTAGAAGAGCTTTATACATAAAATATATAAATGTCTTGTAGCTAATTCAGTTTCTCTTTCGACGAAATATTTCTGACGTCTTCTACCTGCGACCATACCACGTAGAATGCTCCCGATCCCGTTCGATCTCGGAAGATAAGCTACGTCGGGCCCGGTTAGTACTTAGATGGGTGACCGCTTGGGAACACCGGGTGTTGCAGGCATTATTTTTTTCTTAAATTTAAAGCGAAGATATTTACGCAAAAGGTCTAGACTACAATTGTCTGAAAATCAATTAAAATAATTTTAATTGTCACACATTTAGTTGAAGAAATTCATGCGAAAGATTGGCTTGAAAGCTTTGCATAAAAAATTATCTTTCGCTTGAAATATTTTTGACAACTTTGGTCTGCGACCATACCACGTAGAATGCTCCCGATCCCGTTCGATCTCGGAAGATAAGCTACGTCGGGTCCGGTTAGTACTTAGATGGGTGACCGCTTGGGAACACCGGGTGTTGCAGGCATCCATTTTTTCAATTTTTGTATGCAGAATTAATAAATAAAATATTGCGAACTTTTTTTTTCCATATAAACGTATGTTTCTGTTTTCCGTTTCCTGCCATCGACCATACCATGTTGCTGCAAGCACTCTTTTTGGTCTCAATTTTTATACGAATAATTGTTCTTAGGAACTGGCTATTCGGTCGGAGTTTCTCCGGCTGAATAGCCAAGTCACTATCCAGCCGGACTTTCACGGCTGAATAGGCCAACCACTATTTAGCCGTTTTTTTTACCAGCAATACAGACAAATCACTTAGCCGGCTTTCTCTTTACTTGGGGGTACATAATATATTCAAACATTTTTCTCTTTTTTCCCGATGCAGTTGAGATACGTACATTGGTTACCCGATACTTCACAGGAAACTTTAATAGAAATCAGAAATAACAACGAAAGAAAGATCGCGTGGGTTGTCGTCCTTGAGATCTCGCCATTAGTCTCCTTGGAATAGCCACATAATGGCTTACCCATGCAGCCGGAGAAAATCCGGCAGGATAGTGACTTGGCTATTCAGCCAGAGAAACTCCGGCCGAATAGCTTTGACCTTGTTTTTATCAGAAGTGCCTAGATCCCTGGTCTGTTCTCACTTCGTCCCGACTTCAGTTTAAATTTTTTCATCTAGCCATTTAAATGATAAAATGTTATAGACAGACAAGTTGGTAAGGTAACTCTCTACTCTGTCAGGCACAGAATTGTTATACGCATTTCCTTTCCGGAACAAATTGGAAACAACCCCATCATTCAGGCAAGGTCTGATCTGAGTCGGACCGTCTTATCGGTCCATCCATTCAAAACTCAAGCAGAGAGACAGTTGAGGTATCCGGCAATCGTCGGTTCCGGGGTATCGCCTGGCTCCGTCGGTTCCGACGGGGTCGGCTCGGTCGGTTCCAGTGGGTCAGCTCGGTCGGCTCGGTCGGTTCCTGCGAGATCGGCGCCGTCGGTTCCTGCGGAGTTGGAGCCGTCGGTTCCCGCGGAGTCGGTTCCGTCGGTTTCGGCGCGGTCGGCTCCGTCAGTTCCGGCGGGATCGGCTCCGTCGGTTCCTGCGGAGGACATCCAACATTGGCCTTGCTGCTTGTTCGCGCTGTTGTCCACGGCGTACATGACCGCTGTGCACCGTGTGCAGACCAAGCAGAGGTTGTTACACACGGATAAGGATACGGTCGAACGTGAAGCCTGGTCAGTTGAGTAAACTAAACCCGGATGATGAGCTACCGCAAGTACAGGGCAACAATAAAATGCGTAATCTCAAGTCTTTGATTGAATGATTGCAACAGCAACTAACTTTAACGACGTACCAACGATTGACTGATTGAGTTCTTTCGAAGCAGAGTATCAAGTCAATGAAACAAAATGCGATTGTTCAGATGACAAACGACAGAAAGTCAATTTGAAAATTCCGAAATGTTGCGAAACGGATACCCGCTTTGGTCAGCGGAACGGTTATCCACAGTAAAAAAAACTGCTGAATACAAATTTCTGATCATGAGTCAAAAAGCTTCTCCCACCGCCAATAGCACAGAAAAATGTATGCATGTAATGGGTTTATGTAAACGGTGCAAAAGAGGCCTTCCTTAAACTTTATTTTTAAGGAACAGAGTTATCGTAAGGCGCCATTCACATATTACGTAATCAAAGGAGGCGTAGGTGGGTGGTCTGGACCCTTGATTACTCACTAGTAATATAGGCCCGCCTATGTTCGACGTTAATCGTTCAATTTAATTCCAGTATTTACAGCGTAATGAATCTACAGAATATTGATAAAAAGGCGGCAGCCGCGCCCACTCCCTTGCCACTGGTCACGCACTTCAACCCGCCCCTTTCCGCTCCTCGTCCAATCAAATGCGCTACGCTCTGGTCCATCAGCGGTGAATTTCCCGTTGAACCGCCCTCCTAGATTGGAAAGCCTGAGCGCTAGCCGTTTGCGTCGCGTACAGTGAAAGTCCTGAGATTCGAATGATCACGTGAGTTTATTTCTATCGAACCGTTTGCTCGGAGCCGGCCGTTGCTAGTCTGGAGTTTGAGACAGTAAAGTAGAAACGACACTGTTACGTCGGTCGAATTTCAGGACTTTCACTGTACCAGTTTTCTGCTTTCCGCTCCGTCATTTTCATCGTTTTTTCATCCTCATCCTCGCTTGTTTCGTGGCTATGTTCTCTCGCCTAGTACAATCCCATTTTTCTCCTAAGTCCATTTTATTTCCTCTCTCCCTCCCTCGTTTTCACTTCGCGCGCAACAAAATGTCCGGCCGTAGCGGGAAAATCCTCGATAAAACTGCTGGGGGAAAGACATCGCGAAGCACCAAAGCAAACCTCCACTTCCCCGTCGGCCGAATTCATCGCAAAGTAAATTATTTGTTAATTCTTTCTTCCTAATTGAAAATGCATGAATTGTGTTTTTGCATTGCTTGTAGCTAAGAAAGTCCAATTACGCCGATCGAATTGGATCAGGTGAGCAATTAAGCACTTTCCCTGTTACCTGCATCCACAGATTTGGCACGATTTTTCATGGGGAAAATGCCTCATGACAAGTCCTTCATTCTGCAGGTGCACCCATTTTTCTGGCCGCCGTGTTGGAGTACCTTTGTGCGGAAGTCCTCGAATTGGCTGGCAACGCTGCGAGGGAGAACAAGAAGCTGCGAATCAATCCTCGCCACATTATGCTTGCTGTTCGAACCGATGAAGAAGTACAATCAACGACAAGATTGAGTACAC